>MU224460.1:479808-504664 GCA_018584345.1 Thuja plicata | reverse complement strand
TGCTTGCGTTTCGATCATTTCGTTTAGTAGTTATTGCTTAATAGATTTGCATGCACTTGTGAACCTTGGCTACTAACCCCTGCCCTTGGAAAGCTGTGGGAAACCGGAGAGAGAGGCGTACACTTTCCAATGTCCTTTGGAATTTTTTACTTTATCTAAGTTTGTTTTACTCTTCCTCAGGTACATCTCTATCAGTATCTGATTCAAACAAAGGATGGTTGATGTGTAGTTCTTCTTCGCTACTGCTGTCTTGATCTTTTTGGTTTTGGTCATTGTTGTGTTCCTCAAAAGTTCTACTCCATTCTTGATGAGGAGCGCCCATTGCAGGTGAGTTTTTATTGAATAGGGGATTACGAGATGTCTCTCCTTGATGATATTGTAGTAATATAGGAGGTAATTATGATTTGTCAGTAAGATAATTGTTGTGTCTTGTGTTAACCATGAAAGCTGGATCTCAACTTTGTCAAAGTTTTCCAATAGTGTCAAATAGAGTCTCAAATTGTCCAAGTAAGTGTGTCCAAGTAGAGGTTTATTTGTGCTTGGTGAAAGTGAATGAATTTAGCGTTAGAGGGTTAGAATTCCCTAATAGTGAGCTGAGAATCAAGAGTTTTTGGTAAATGAGAAGACCACACATTTTGAGACCAATTATGAGAATCCAAGAGGACATGCAAGGTAGACTCCTAAGAAAGATGTGAATCAACAAAAGGTGGACAAGCAAGAGAAATATGACCAAAATGAAGAGCCAAAAGGGTATCTAAAAGTACTAAATTTCTTTGAGATACACTTGTGTAAGGACCCACTATCCTAGATGCGACTCCCTAAATGCAAGGCTTAATATTCCAGATGTGAGCTTGTGTTTTACCATATGCGAGCTTGGATTCCTTGGATGCAAGCAAGTTCCTTGAAAGCAAGCCAAGAATGACCAAAAAAAATGCAATACCCTAGATGCGAGCTAGTGCAACCATATGCAAGCTTAGAAAAACCAAAAATGAGCCTCTGATGTTTTTTATATTTTTTTCAAATTTGTCTTGAAATGCTTGAAATTTGTCTGACAAAAGAGGTTTTATGAGACTTTTCTAGTGAGTTGTAAACAAAATGTATGTCAGGGAATGAAAATTATTGCTTGTTTTTGGAGTTATTTTTTTAATGAGTTTTTTGGACACATCAAGCAATGTTCTTTTGTTAAGGGTGATCAAACACTTTCCCTATTCTCTAGTTTCTAAGCATGGAATGAAAATATTTGCTCGTAGAATCAGGTACACACTCACATGATAATCAGAATACGACCATCACCAAGCACATAATGGCTCTATTCATGATGTCATATTATCCGAATCTAAATGCAAGTGAGGGCACGAAATGATGAGTATCTTGGGGCAATTACTATTTTCCTTGCACAAATATTATCACCCTTTCAGAGATAAATCGGGTTTATTTGACTACAAGTGTTTATTATGTTGGGGCATCCGTTCGCAACCGTCTCCCATAGAATTTCACAAGGAAAAATTGAGGTGTATATCCCTATGAGTACTCAAATGTGTGTAGTCTCACAAGAAATATTTAAGCGGCTCCGCTCTACACACACTCAAGCATGTTCAAGGAATGATGTCAAAATTCCAAGAACAAAACCGTTTACGTCTTCCGAGGCTTTGGCATACAAGGAAGCATATTTATTATAGTGCATTGGAAGGGTTGGCATAAACCTATCCTCACTTGGGTCATCCTGGGAGATGTTTTCCTCAATCGGAAGGCCCTCTAATGATGTTGAAAGCAATAAAAAATATTGGCAAGCTTAGGAGTCTAGAATTCAGATTCTTCAAAAGAAGAAGAGAATAATCTCCTATTCCATGCCATTTTCTCCCACAAACACACCAAAAAAGTTCATTTCCTCAAACTAATTCACTCAAAAATCAATCTCCCATGACGAGTCTTTGATTCCTCCACTTGGAAAGAAGAGAAAATCCTCTAGTGAGAATAAGTAGTAAGCTTAAGTTTGACTTTAACTTTCTATTTTAAGAAAGAAAAAAGCATTTGAAAAGAAAATTTGTGTTGTTCAATTTCCCCAAATTAGGTGATTTGATTGTTCATTTACTTTTCCCAAATTTAGACAACTAAATTTTCTTTGTTCAAATTTTCCACAAGATTTAATGCATTTATTTTTTCAATTACTTTCCCAAAAATAATTACACAATGTGCTTGTTCATTTAATGATAAGATTTAATGTTGTGCTTTGTTCAATTTTTCCACAAATTATTCTCAAATCCTAAATTGACTTTTGAGTTTCTGATTTTCCTTAAAGGAAAAGAGAATAATCCTCTAGTCAATTTAGTAAGTGATTGGAAAATCTAATTATGTTTTAAAGATTTGAAAAAATTAAATCAAATTGGATAATTCTTCAACCTAGAAACTACAAGGTAGTAATTACGTTCCTTATTTTTGGGAAAAAAGGCTCTAACAAAAACTTGCAATTAATAGTTAAGCTATTTAAAGCACAGAAACAAACAAGGTCACAAGATTAGTGGTTAGAAATTTCAATTTTAAAATAAAATAACTAAATGTGATTGCCTTTCCTAGATGCAAGCCTAGATATCATGTATGGGAAAACCTTTCCCGAATGTGATGCTTTGCACAAAAGGTGACACAAAATCTTACCAGATACGATCCTTTACCAGATGCAATGTAGAAATCACTAAATACGAGTTTACGAACCTGGGATGCGATCTGATTTCCTGAATGCGACATGATTTCCTGAATGCAAGCTTGTATCAACAAAAGGCGACTCTGGACCTGGAAACAGAGAACCAAAATCAATAAAAAATGATTAGAAAGTGAGGTAAAATTTGGGGATCAGCCCCATGGTGGATGCCAAAAATTTGTGTGTATTTTGTGGATCTGCTAGCTACAAAACAACACTTCAATATGTCATTACATTAGTGAAATAAACATGTAAATCAAGGGAAAAGAACACAAATATCACTAAATTTGACATATTTCTCCCTATCTAAGAAGAGTTTAAATAATGCTATAATTTTCCCTCAGATTATACATTAATCAGTGACATATTCATGCTTAAAATGGAAGATTTAAATACTTTAATCTAAAATGCTCAACAAAAGTTTGTTTTAAAGCTCCAAATGAAATATTATGAAAATTTCTAAGAAAGTTGAGCTAAAATGCATTAAGATCTCTAAGAATATGAGCAACATAAGTTTGCAAATGAAATCTAAAATTAGGGGCCCATTGAGCTCAAGATTTATTCCATTTATAGAAGAATTTGAGGAATGAGAGGTTAGGATTGAAAGTTGAAGAGAGGTGGAGATTGAATCTTTGGTGATCCATGTGAGGTGATCCAAGTGATTTAATTGTTATTGGCTAGGGAACTGACTTTCCCTTTTGCAAATAAATATTTTTAATTAGGATTGATTTAATTCCTTTTAATTAATTACTTTAGCCATGTATTTGATTATTTTTGATTTAATTGATTTGGTTTGATTTAATTGGCAAAGGCAATTAATGTAATTTAGTGATTAGATCACTTAGGACATTAAATTTGATTTAAATCAATTATGCCAATTAATTGAAGCATTGTCATTACATAACTAGGGGTATGATCACACTTAGAGAAAATAGGGTCTATGGTCAGAGTATACCAAATTAAGGTGGTTACACTGATAACACTATGATTCACTACTTTTGGAATTTTTAGGGTTAAGTCAGTCCCTATATGCAATCCCTAAAACATAAACATGGTGACATTTATTATACCTGATGTGTTTTTTGATGTAGACCTGATTAAAGAATTAGCTAAGAGATATTGTCCTATGGCTAGAGTAATTAGTAAGAGAAACAAAGAAGCCCTAGTAGCCATAGACAAGAGGAATGTTGAAGAGGTTTTCAAAATCTCTGGTGCAATATGTATTGATATTGATCTAGATAAAATACAAGCTAATTATGAGAAGTGGGAGAACCTGATAAAGAAGCATGAAATGCCAAAATTTATACCTAGGGTAGACCAAAATCTAGTTATAATTCTAGATAACATAAAACCACCATTTGACTTGTCATTTTTCCACAATTACATAAAATGCACAGTGTATGGATTGAGTAAATTTTTGGGTTTTGATGAAGATTCAATTGCTCTTGCTGACTTATTGATGATGGCCATGGACAACCAACATCCAGTAGTTAATATCAATTATGATTATGTGGGTTATATAGTCGAATCCATATATACTGGATTGGTGGAGATACAACAAGGTGTTCATGTGCCTACTTTCAAACACTATTCACACTTGATGTTTTTGGTTCTATACTACAACAAGGAATCCATGGACAATAAATTATAATTGTATGATTCAGAATATGGGATTCAGATGACAATTCAAATATGGACTCAGGTATGGGATAGTTCTTCATCACATTCTTCTTTTACTTTCAGAATTGGATTGTTGCTCAAATTTTAGACATGTTGGGGATTAAAAGGGAAAGATTGTCCTTTAATGTTAGAAGGTTATTGAGACCTTGGAATTTTGTTCAGGGTTGGCCAGTCAACCACAATTGGGGTATTTTTTCTATTTTGATCAATTCACTATTATTAGGGTTTATGGTTTCTCACATCCACCACATGTTCTCCCCAAATTTGTCCCACTCAGAATTGCTTTCCTAGAATTCATTTGGAAAATCACTTGGGTAGATAAAGAATTTTTAGAAGGGCATAAGAAGGGTACTTTTGTCCCTAGGTTATGGGTGGGATTTTATTTTTCTCTAGGCAAAAAGACCTTTGAGAAAATTAATGGTTTTTTGAAGAAATATAGAATGTCAACTACAGTATCATGGTTCTATGACCCAAGGAGGTTCATTAAGATTGCTTTGAAAGATATGAATCCCTGGGATAATTCGAGGGACCATGAAGGCCTAGATGATGAAGACATTGTGAGAAACAAGATGGAAAAAAGTGAGCTTCAGGAGAGGAGAATAAAATGGAAAGACCTTATGAGGGTAGAAGCTGAATGGAAAGAATCAGACAGTACATTTTTTGGATTTTTTCTTGATACTCCATATCTTCAAAGAATTGAAAAAATGTTGGAATCTTATGAGAGTCTGATGGCACAAGTTCCAAAGTTTAATGAAGAAGATGTAAAATCCCAAGGATCCACAAACACATTGGCCTTGCATAACAAAGAGTAGTCAGAACAATGGGAAGAGGATGAAGATGCTACTTCTTCTAGAGAACCACTTAGTGAAAAATAGAAGATAGAGGAAAAGATTGTTCAAGTAAGGAAAAACATGGATAAAGCTGTGGTAATAGAGCATGGAAAATATTTCAGACAAATCATAACCCAATTGCAGACAGTGCCACAAGATGAAGGGCATGGGAAGGACAAGAAGAAAAAAACAAGAAGATTGTGAATATACTCCAAGAGTACAACCCTGAGAGTGAATTGATCACTGTTGAACATGCTAGGTTCTTGGTACAGAGTAGTGCAATACTATTGATGCCTGATTGGGACTTGCAGTCCACTTTTATTATTGACTAGATTAGAAGAAAAGAGAATGCCATGTTTAAATCTGAACTTGAAATAAATGATGTGTTGAGAGGATCAGGTTTTGATCCCAAATCTAAGACTTTGGCCATTTGGTCCATTGCCTCTGCTACATAAAAACCTCTGGTTCTGAACATAAGAGAACAAAGGAAGGTAGATAGGATGATATGGAATCTGCAGAATACTAGTGACACAAAAATTTCTCATTTAATGACCCATGTTTCATTTATGAACTTGGCTAAAACAAAGGATTTATCCAAGAGATATGAGCAAACATTCAGTCAGATGATTGCATGGGCCAAAAAACAAGAGGAAGTTATGGTACAAAACAATGCCTTGGAAGAACAAGTAGAGAAATTGAAGGAAGAACTAGAGGAAAAATAGACAAGTGGAATCCCCCAGGTGGCTGTGAAAGATAGAGTAGATGCATCTACAAAGACACAAGGTGATCTAGCACAAGATGAAGGCTAGATAAAAGATCCCTTGAAGGAATAAAATGATAGTGTTGTTTCTATAGTTATTTCCATACTATGACACCGGGTGGGTGTGTTAAAACAAAAGACTTCAATGGTGCTGTATTATCGGAAAATGGAAGCACTTCCATTTAGGACTGGTTTAACCCTTTGAGTATGTGTTTTGGGGTCATATCAAATACCTTGAATAGGTCTTTGACTTGGATTTGGATTTTCCCCTGTTCAGCCCTATTTTCCACTTCTCTCAAGCCTATTTTTGGCATCCTACTTTGTAAATTTGAGGTTCTTGACCTCAGGGTCAAGGTCGACCTTTTGGGTCAAGTTTGACCTTGATCGTGACCTAGGTCAAAGTTAACCTTGACCTTGAACTAGGTCAAAGTAAACCTTGACCCTGACCTAGGTCAAGATTGACCTTGACCCTAACCTAGGTCAAAGTTGACCTCGACCTTGACCCAGGGTCCAAATTTCAAGTTTCCAGGATTTTTGGATGTCGGGGCTTGGAAAGATTTAATTCCCTCTTTCGGGTCGGCTGTTTTGGTATCCAAATTAATGAATCTTAAAATTATATTTATATAGGTCCACTTTGAGGGGTATAGGCCTAATTGGAATTTAATTCTCCTATGTCGGCCTCTCTAGAAGATTGTGCCCTAGATTTGGATATAAGGAAGCCTTCTCCTCTCATTTTCTCTAAGACACAAGAAGTAATTTCATCCATCCAAACTCTATACATAATCTATTGAAGGAATCATCAAGCACTCAATTCTTCAAGCATTCAAGCATTAAATTCATCAAGGAGATCCATTGGTAGCCATTAAAGGATTCAAAGCTCTATGGAGCTCTCTTGTTGAAGATTTCTCCATCCACATCCATGCAAGCTTCTTGCTATTCCAAGATCCATTCAAGATTGGTCTTGAAGATCTAAAGGAAATTGATTTGAGACATACTACATCCTACATCCTACATTCTACATTATATATTCATTTGGAGAATCCATACTTGTAGATTCAAGGATTCAAATCCTCCACAAGGGTTTCAACATAAGCAAGGTGAATTATTTTATTTACTTTGTTTATTACTACAAATTCAATTCAATTATAAGGTTACTTCATTGGGGTTTGACCAAGGCAAACCCCTCCCCCCAACAAAAAAACCATTTTTCTTGCAGGTACAAGTACAGAACAACAAATTACAAAGAAGATTCAGATACTCTTTTCAGAAAAATTTTAGGATCTGAGAATAGAATTTCTGTTGAAGGAGTGTAGGTCAAGGTTGACATAAAGGGTCAAGGTAGACCTATCATTTTAAGATATCTACAGTCTCTATTTTGGAAGTTGTAGAGAATATTTTGATACCCTTTTTGGTAAAATTTCAGGATCCGCAAATAGAATTTCCATCGTAGCAGTGTAGGTCAAGGTCGACATTTTGGGGTACAATTGCGCTCTCACATTTGGGTCAAGGTTGACCTGACTCAAAAAAGAAAAATATTTATGGATTTTTTAGATCTCACAATTTCGGTTCAAGAATGCAAAAATCAACAATTTCTAAGACCATTTGACATGGTTTTCAGTAGATTATTTTTCATAGATAAGTACTTTTTATTTCTTCATTCCATTATTCTTTACAAAAATTTCTAGATTTACATTCCTTATTATTACAATTAAATGTAAGTGGTTAAATGTGGCATAGGGTCTCTTTTAGGTTCTAATCCCCATTGTTCAAAACCCAATCTAAAGATATCCATATTTTCCCCTTTATAGGTGTGTACAATGCATGGGTCACTACACGATGCTTCCAAGACTATTTTTGAGGCCATGGTATTTCTTGAGCCTACCTTAAGAACATTGTCAGGAAGGACTAGAATGATGGAAAAATTGAATACTAAAATGTTGTATAGTGATGAATTCCCTGATAAGATCATAGAGACCACTAAGATGATAAAGGAAATGAATACTTCTTATGCTTTCTTCAATGTGAAGGATGAATTGATCACTAATAAGTTGCAGTTGTTTGGTGACCAATGCCCTACACTCATTCCTAAAATTTATGATGATGCTAATGTTTTAAAGCCACATCTAGAATGGGAAAAATAATTTGATGAAATTTGGAAGGATGATGATGTGAATAAGCACTTAGAAAAAGACATAAATGTGGGTTACTACAATGAATTGATTGACAACCTATTTAAGGTCTAGGTGGACATGATATTTTTTGTTGCTAAGGCAAAGATGATCTTAGATGCCAGGTGGAAAAAATCCTTGGCCAAGATAGAACAAGAAAAATATTTTGGTTGGTCCATCGACAAGGTGGTGAACAGGTGGGAAGCTAAGCTGAAAGGATGAGAAGGTATCTTCAGAGTGACAACAACTTCTGTTTGGATTTGCAGTTCCTTTTACCACCTGTGTTTTATTTCTAAAGTGGTTATTTTGATGTAATTAAGTTGTTGTAAGATTTTGTAATACTCCCATGTAGTCTGAAGCTTGTTGCATCCTTAGCTATAAAAGGATTCCATGACTGCTAGGAAAAGGATAGCCATTTTTCATTTGAAGTACAATAGTATTGTAATACATTGGTTTGGGATTAGTAATTTGAGAAGGGTTTCAAAGTACATTGTTGAATGTAATAATTTTATTTTGATATGAATATAAATACAGATTCATTAACAATTTTTGAACTTATGATGAGTAGTTGTCTTTATTGTTGTATTCTAAGTTTTTCATAAATTGGATAATTAAGAATTGTTTAATTTATATGTTTGTCAGGAAGACTATGAAGTCATCTTAGGGTTTCTTTCAAGGAAATGATAAATTTCCTTAGGATTATTTCAATGAAACTTGAGATTTGTAATGAATTTGATGATTATCTTACCATATGTCTGAGGGTTGATAAATAAGGTGTATTTATTTTGTTTTTTAGATCTGTAGGTGTTTCTGAGTTTATGTTTATGGAATTTTTTTATGAATATTTAGAGTGACTCCATGGCCTAGGATAAAACACTAGTTTGTTATTCATTTGGAGTGGATGACAATCATTACTGAATTTATCTTTATTATTTTGTTTTAGTTTGTCAAATAAATATTATAGAAGTTAGGATCTATAATTACACTATGCACTTGCTTGCATGTTGTTGTGATTTGATTATTCCAAGTAGGAAAGGGTAAACCCACCTGATTTTTTGGAAATCAAAGTGTAGAGGGTATAAAAAACATGTTTATGTTCTTCTATTTCTTGCTTGATCAGTGTATGGGAAAATAGAGCAAGCTCGTTACAATTATTTTGTGTATGAGCAAGAAAAGGAACTAAAACAATAGAAGAGATCTTTTTTAATATGGGCTACATCATCTGGGAACCATTATTGAGTGACTTTGGGGGCTCATTTCCACACTGATATATCATTCTCAGACCAAAATGAAGAGGTATAATTATCAACCTATTTTCTCTCTTGTGTAGAATTGAGATTCACCAAGCTACAAAGTCTTAAGCATGGGCGTGAGCTATTTTCTATACCAAAGATTGGCTAGTGACATGTGTTTTCAAATATTTGGGAGTCAAGAATGAAAAATATAGTGAGACTTTCCTTAGTGTGTGGGGGCATGGATAATTTACTAAATCTTCAAGAACCATCTATCCTTGATGGGAATGAATAGAAACTATTGTGGGATAAGAACCAGTTCATATTCTCTGAGAGCCATAGACTATAGTCCCTTTGGCACTAATAGAAATCACTCTTCATTCATTATGACCCTTACAAGGGGATTATTTTGATGTTTTAATGAATTCTTGATATCACTACATAAAGTGCCCGTGATTCCTAAGGACCAGTTCACAAGAAAGAGTTTTCAGGATATTAACTAGTGATTTTTGACAGTGGTTTTCATTCTGCCAAGGGAAGCACAAATTGATTTTTCAGTGATGGGTCGAATCATATCTGAGGAAGAAGCTTGAGGACCGCAATATGATTTTCTAGGAAGAGTTTTTGGATTTTTAAGGAATTATAAACAACATGTTGTGCAACACCTTCATTTGGTGCCACTAATAAATAATTCTAAAAATAGTGGAACTGAGTATCGACAGTCTTTTATTTGGGAACTTATTAATTTTAAAAAAAAAATCCATACCTCCAATATATTAAGGTGATTACCCAGGTTCAAGCTACTGTAGATAAATTGTCCATCTTCTAAGTTATGGTCATTCTTCTAGAACCACCATTGGATTGCTGCGAATATTATATACAAAACCATCAACAATATCTAGGTGCATTAGTTTAATCAACAGTCTATGCCCTTTTTAATGCATTTCCTCTTCCTGAAGAAATTTTTTTGTAATGTTACTGGAAATGTTTTTACCAAAGTTGTTTCAAGATGATAATAGAGTTTGAAACATATCTCTACAAATTACCTTCAAATTTGGTATGAACTGCTGCTCTTAAATTGTAAGGTCTCTGTGTTCAAAATTTGTAATTAAGAAGTTGTCTACTAATTGTTTGATAAAATTCCTCAAATAAGAAATGAAATATCTGAAGTGAGTTATGCTCCAAGTGTTTGTCAAAAATTTTTCACATGAAGTTGTGGTTAAATGGGTGGAAGTTTGATTCAGTTTCCAAGTGTTTATGTCTTTGCACTTCAAGTAACTATTGTAGATTGATATTATCCTGAATATGTTTAACATTATTCCTTCACTAGGAACTTGTATTTTTTATTGATTTTATTGATGTATTTTTTATTTCTTATAGTGACAGAGAATTTATAATGTAGCTCTTCCATGGTGCCATGTTTCTGAAGAAAAATAAACATTCTATACAACCGAAGGAGTACTCTCAAGTCATTTCTTTGATTCTAGGTAACTTACCTTGTTGAATTACAGATACCTACGAACTATACCTACATAAAATAAAAATCAAGTGCTAGAAAGAGACTGACGCTATGTAATTTTCTAAGCTACCAATAAGAGTTTCATTTTGATAAGGGACACAATTTTTTAAGGCTCATGGTATGAAATCCATGACACACAACTAGCAAGATAATTGTTTGACAAATTTATACAAAATGGAAAATCTGAAAATTAATTTCTTCTCAAAATAATTTAATGATGCCTTTAATGGTGAACAACTGACTTGGAGCCCTCTGCTAGCCCTATTCTCTTGAAGCCTAAATGTGTGAAGCTGAATCCCCAGGACAATGAGACCGAGGTTGATAAGAATACCCAGGTGGGTATTAATGTTGTGCCTAATCCCACTACCCAGACCCCTAAGGAGAAGGAATCAGAGGATCCTGATATCACTAATGCCAAGGATAGTCTTGAGGACGGCCAGGATAATCAGAAAAGCAGGGAGAAGTTTAACCTTGCTCTGGAGACTAACAATACTGAAGGTAAAGATACTTCTGAGATTGAGGTTGAGGCTGACGACAACAAAGTCAAAGAGACTAAAACAAATCCTAATGAAATTAATTCTAACTACTCAGGGAATAATAGCTTTAGGGTTCTGGGAGAGGAAAATCTCGACTCCTACGATTCCCCCAGTTCTGGGAAGGAGAACAAGAAGGATGATAGTGAGAGAACCCTTGATTGTAATAAATCACAACCTCTTCAAGACGACATCAGAAAGATAGACTCACAGGTTAGAAGATCAATCATCATGACCCCCCTTGAGATTGCTAAAAACAAATCCATCTACAATTATAATCTGGACAAATGGGTGCAGAGTGATTTGGTTGAGCTTAAGAACAGATGTATCAAAATGGAAAATAAGAACTCCATTATCGAGGAAATGATTGATAATATCAAGAAGGAGTATTCTCACAATTCTAATGCTAGTGTGTTTGATTATGGTTCTGATCTGGATGATAAAATTAAAAAAGCAGTTGAGATAGCTATGATCCCCATCCAGGAGAAGACAAGAAGGAATGAGGAAATGCTAAAACATTTTCTTGGCCTGGTTAATATAGGAAGGAATTCTACCCTGGAGAACTTGAATACTCTCAGTAAAATGTTGGAAGGAAACAAAGATGCCCCCTTGAGTGACACAATTGACCTAACCGAACCTAGTCAGCAGATGGGACCTGGTACCCAAACTAGGTCCAATACTAAAAAGAAGCATAAGGTTGATGATCAGGACATTCAGAGGCTGAAAGATAATATTAAGATCATGCAAGATCAGCTGGAGGACTCCGAGAGCTTCTTGAAGACTATGTCTTGATCTTGGTGTTGGTGGCCTTTCCTTCTCTATTTTTCTTCTAGCATTTTTTTCTTTTTGTTGTGTAGGTGCTTAATGAAAAATATCAGAGTTGTCCCTTTGTAGCCTGCTCCCTTCCTTGGGGCAGCTAGTTGTTCTTTGCGTCTTCATCTTATCTCTCTTCTCTTTTGTAATAGGGTTTCGGGGCCCCTTCAAAATCTATTTTTACCGTAATCGAAAACTAAGAGAAATACAAAAATAAATTGAAATAGGAAATGAATTATATTGCCTTGGATGGCAATTGCAGAGTATGACATTTACGGGAGGTGTGCTTGTCAAATTGGAAGGGATAGATTCATATCTATCTAGGATAGACCATACTGATTGTAGGCTCCTCAATTGGGCCTTGCAGCCTTTTATGGTTGCCTTAAATCAACCTGGTTTTATGGAACACCCTCACCAAGAAGTTAGACTCACAGTTTCCACATGCCTTAGTGAAATTATCAGGATTACATCTCCTAGACACCTTATGTTGATAAAATTTTGAAGTAGGTATTACAACTGACTCTGGATAGTTTAGGTGGACTAAATAATGACAAAGGTCCTACCTTTGGTAAGTGGAAAAAATTCTTGGGACTAATGGAAAAAACTAGAATTTTCATTCACATGTTAAATATCGGTGGTGGAAAAATGATCCAATAGTTATTTTAGTGCCTCTTAAGAAATTTAAGAAAACATCATCCAGACCATGTGAAAGCTTGCATAAAAACTATTATGTCTTTAGTTCTAGATGAGAAAGAAGATGTGTGCAAGCAAGTATAATCAGATATACTGGCTGTTTGGAGAAGAGATTATAAAATTTCCCCTACCGCTTATGAGCTTGTAAAACAATTGATTAAATGTAAGATTGAGAGGTTGAGTGATCTTATGAAAGATAGTGATTTGATTGTTATGGGTATACAGGTTGCAGGATCTCCAAGAATGAGCAAGAAATGAATGAGAAGAGAGAAAATATATTTCACATTTCAAAAAACTTGGAATCCTAATCATGTTTGTGGGAATTATAATAAAGATAAGGCAGCCAAGGAAATTCAGACTAGCAATGAAGAGGATAAGAATCTCACAACTTTTCCCCTACAAAATAAAACAAGTATTGGTGGTGAGAGGAATTTAGATATTGTTAAAGGTATAGGGTATACAAATCTCTACATTAGTGACTTGGAGGTTGTAATTGATACACATTCTATTGAGGATAGTCCTACTCAATGTGAGAACATGTTGGTATCTCAAGATGTTTCCAAGGAATTTTATGAAACTTCACATCATGAGAAATTGTTTGAAAATGTTGACATAGTAACATTTGGGACTTTGCATGCAGATAAATAAAATAGGGATGTGAAGGCCTATGATGACAATGATAATAGCTATGAAGGATATCAGGAATCATGTGCTCTTTATAGCAGAAAATAACTTATTCATGATGATGATTTGGATGACCAATTAGAAAATGCATTTCAAAATAACAATGATGAGAAGCATGCTTTGAAGAATAAGCTAAAAGTTAATGATGATGTTGTTATTGCAGCTCTTGTACATCATGATAGCACTCATAGGATTATTGAAGATATTCAAAGGAAGGATCAAATGGAAAAAAAGACAAAGTGGTATAAGAAGTGAGTCTTATGTTGCTGATTTATAGGGGGTCAAAACATCTTTTGAGAGTTGGAAATCAAAATATTTATGTTTACATTCAGACCACGATTACCTATTATAGGTTGCTGAAATATATGCTAAACAATCGAGGGAAAAACAGGATGAGGTTAATAATCTCAATAGAGAGCTTACTCAGGAGACATTAGATAATACTCGGGTTGCCCTTTTAGAAGTGACAAATGAGGTCTTGGTCACTAATCAGTGAAGGGAGAAAGAGAACAAAAGAAGGTATGAGTTGAGAATGAAGGATAATATTCAGGTTGTTTACAATTCTTTGTTCACGGTGGATTCTAATTGGATAATTGATAATCTACTCTTTGAGTTGGATGAGGGAGTTCTTTATGACTCTAGTGATGAGGATGTAAATGATTACAAAATTTTTGACCCATGTATAGTTTCTAGTGATGAGTTTGGGACACAATATTGGAGTAGTGGATCGGTTTGTAGAGTTAGTACTACTTCCCATTCTTTGATCAACCTATACAAGGGTTTAGATTTTGATTTAGATATGGGTATGGATCAACAAGATATTACCGACAGCTAGGAAGGTGGATGGCCCTTTTGTTTATGGAACCCAAGAGGAAAATAATCATTGTTAGTAATGGTTCAAAGAGGTGGTTGGCATAATGTTTAGTTCCCACTTTCATTTGACCTTAGTGGTGCTTGTGGTTTCAGATGGAGTTGGGTTCTTAGTTGGATTAAGGATCTTCTCATATATGATAGCATCAAATCATAGGTTGATTCGATTGATCATGCACATGGGGTGATTTGGGATCCAAGAATTGAAAGATTGAGCACCTTTCATTGTGAGGATTGGGTTGGGTTACTTAATTGTTTGAGGCATAGAGAATATAGGTTTAGAGTAGCCTAGTATATAGAAGAAACAATGTATCTCAGGATGGTTTGGGACCCATGGAGCTTATGGTGGGATGAGTTATACTTGGACATCCTTCCTTGTAGTATGACATGATTTTATGTTAATTGTTCTAGTATAGAGTGTAAAGCTTTTGGCAGGTTCATATGGGATCCTGGTATTCATGTATGGCTACATGATTTATTGTGGACAAACAATCTCAACGAGGGAGGACTGTAATGTCCCCTCTTTTTAGGACATTAGAGAACTCATTGGCCAACCTTATAATAAATTAAATGACTTAAGGGGACTTAGAAAGGGATATTATAAAAGGTCAATTTAATATTTCAATGAGAGTTTATAAGAGACAAAAGGGATAGAAGATGAAAGACATAAATGGGAAGGTGAAGAGTCACAACTTGTTTCTTTAAAGAGAGAAAGGAGATTCATTTTTTTCATGCTTGGTTATTGATTTTGGAATTATCTCTTGGAGATTGGAAGTCTCAGCTTTATTTTTATTTTTCAGCCTTGAAGATGAAAACCCTTTTGGCTTAAGGGTGGATTGGACGTAGCTCCAGTTCATTAGTAGAGTGGATTCACATCAAAATTCACCATTGAGTTTCAGGTTCTTCTTGCATCCAGTCTGACTGTATTTTCTATTTATAAGATTGGTTATTCTCTTAGTTATTGTATCGCTAATGTAAAATACAATAATAATTATTTCTAAGGATTTACTTTGAGTAAATTGCTAGTTTCTTACTGGAATCTCTGTATTTTTTGTAAAGTTTATCATTGAATAAATTATGGAAATTATTTGGAGTTGTTGTGAAAACAATGTCCCACTTGGGATATTTCAAGATGTAAGAACATTTATTCTTTGCAAAATTGTTGAGTTAGGAAATGAACAGATACAAAAGGAATACTTGACAATGTTCAACAATAGAGAACTTAAGGATTTTTTCAAACATGTTCAAATAAAGGGTTTAGCACACAATTTGGAATTACCTGAAACCTTTAAGGAGGAGTGGATTCGATGTCTTGAGCCATTTTAATGATCAATTCATATGGCTGGACCAACTGATCAAGATCACCAAGGAGTTGATTAATCTGATACTACATTTCTCAGCAGATGGGGAACCATGTACCCTAAGATAAATCTCTATGAAGATGATTGGAAAAATCATTAATTCAAAGAAAGATTACAAAGCAATGACGATATGTGAAATTGTAGAACAAGAGGTTCAATTTGTAGAAATGATTGTCAGTTACAAGGTCTACCGGTCGAGTCACTTGAATAGTGTACCTTGCAGAGCTATTCACACTGCTTACCGGATAGTAAAGTAAGGAACTAGATATGACCTAGCTAAGATGGTGAGAACAAATCATTTGGCTAACCTGAAGAGGATTCTGACCAATAAGAAGCAATCACTAAAGTTTGGATCAATTTTGGTATGTATGTTCTTCTATGTTAACATGGAAAAGTTTTTATTTCTTCCCTAGAAAAGGAGTGGTAACATGGAAGACACATAGACCAGATTTATACCAAATCAATGAGTACATAGGTGAACTAAGTGATAACCTAAATAATTATGTGAGGATAATTTAAGGACTTCCAAGACATAATGTACAAAAGGTATAGAATTCCACCACATATTGTGGAGAAGTAAAAAGACACTATTTTTTTTCTAGTTGATACTAACACTTGCAAGATTCAAGCAGTAGATCCCAAGATTTCATGGATACCAGAAATGGGATATGAAACTCATGAAAAACTATTAACCTTAAATATTGATATATTATTGAAGCTACCAGTTAACAAGGAAGTGAAGAGGTATGCCACTTTTGAGGAGGCTTATGAAAGAATCACCTTGCAACTTAAAAAGCCAAGAATACAAAGAAAAGAAAAGAAGATCATGAGTCATTTGGAAGAGAAGTTTGTAACTAGAGAAGGTAGCAATTCCATAAGTGAGAGACAAAATAATATTCTAGATGCTTATGCTAAGAGGAAAATGAAGCAAGAAAAAACTCAAAGTAAGACTCCAAAATTACCATTGGTAGACGAATCTGGTATGAAAAAGAGTGATGAAGGTAAATATTTTGACCCTATGCTAGATGAGGCATCACAACCTGTCAAAACAAAAAAATATGTAAAGAGAAAAATTGGAGGAAATTCAAAATCCTCTCCTAGCAAGAAGAAGAAGAAGAAGACATAAGTAGACATTGAGAAAATTGATTCAGAGAAAGAGATCATTGACATGGGGAAATTTGGAAAGAAAAGATTCAATATCCCTAAGAGTTCTATTGAATTTTCTCATGAAATAAGAGAAAATGGAATGATAGGTAATATCAATAACTTTAAATTCTCTAAATTATCTGATGAAGACAAGAAAAAAATTGAAGACACTATTGTATTTCACTTTCACAAATTCATCAGAACACCTAGTCAAATAAAAAATCATATTGTTGATGAACTATATGATGCAAATAATGTTAGATGGGATTCCATAGTTGAAGCTTAAAATAATAAGAGAAAAGACACTTCTCTATACTATGACACATTTTACAATAAAGGAAGTAGATGAAGAACTTGAAAAATATAAAGTCAGATCCAGTATTTGTCATAGAACTGCAAAAATAATAGTTGGGAAGGAGAAAGAAGTTGAAGAAGAGACAATGGTGATATGGAAAAGGATATTCAACATGGATAAACCATAGGTAACATAAATAATAGGTACATATCAAGTAGATTATACTTTTACTTTAAAAGAATTAATGGGAGATGTGTTAGGTAGTATTTCAAATGTTGTTACTCATATTGACCTAACAAATGATTTAGTTGATGATGTTATGGTTGAAGATATCAATGAAAATCCCAACTCTCCTATGGTTGAAGATGAAGCTGAAGATAGACCACTTTTGTCTCCACTTTATGTACACCATATTGAGATCAATGATGATGTAGTTCATATTGAAACAAACAAGGTTGACGAGACATAAATGAGTAAGGAAATAAAATAGGTGACTAAGACTAGAGATCAACCAAAGGACACAACAAAACAAGTAAAGGATATAGAACAAGGTAAAAAAATCAAGGAAATCATGATGAGAAAAAACAAGATCAAGAACAAGAAAAAGAGACAAACAAGGTAACAAGTAACACTAGTACATGTGAGAAAAGTGCTAAAGATGTAGTTGAGACACCAAAGGATAATACCAATAGTACTTCACAAACCAACATAGAGGATACCGGTGAGAAGAAGAAAAGGAAGAGAATGGAAGAAGATGAAGAAGAAGAAGAAGATGTTGAAGAAGAAGAGGAAGAAGATGATATAAAATATGCAATTCTGAAGAAGGATGTTAACAAGTTAAATCCAAAAGAACATATACTATTTTCAAGAAAGCTGGTTGAAAAGGATGAAAAGAACAGAATAAAGCAGAAGAAGTTCAAGAAGAAAATACTAAGAAAAGTGGTTTCTATACTTGATGATCTAGTTCCTAATATATAACTTGATGAAGAATCATCTATGATTGATCGAATCAAAAAATTAGTTGATGGAATTACTATTCTATATCATGACATGGAAGAGGAAATGATTAAACGACCATAGAAGAGATTGGATAAGGAGATAATGGAGAAGCTACTGCAGAAAATTTCTCTTGAGAAGGTTTCACTATTTTAACTAGTTAAGGAACTCAAGGAATCATTCCTTGAATTTGGAAAAATATTTAACAAAATATCTATTCTAACCAACTTCACTACAGAGATTAAGTCAAAGAAGGATAAGTTATAAACAAAATTGGCTACACTTATCAACCAATTGGACCCATTGAACAGTTCCATGATGGATCGTACTACAAAATTAAAAGAATTGACACACAAGGAAATTGAAATCAAGTCAAAAGAGGGCATGATAAGGATGAATTTTCTGGAATTACAAGGATTTATGACTCCACACATAGACATTATCCAAGCATATCTTAAGAAAGCTGAAGTATTGATAGGTACTCCATACATGAGTATAATTGACAGTATGGAGGATCTGGCTTTAAGATTAAATGGTCATCACATTTCCTTAAAAATTCTAAAGCATTCATTGGAGAATTTCTCTTTCTAGTGTAAAGGTACATTTCAAGATTGTATTTGAAAAATTGTAAGGTATGAACACCCTTGTATATACAATTTTTGATCATAGTCTTTGGCATTATTGTCAAAAAGGGGGAGTATATAATAGATAAAAAAGGGAGAGAGTATAAAGAGTATATAGTCTATGGTACAAAGGGAGAGTTAGAGATTCAGGGGGAGTATGTAATCAGACATGGAGTATAGGTTGTTTTGAAAAGTTGTAAAATTTTCACAAGTTTTTTCCATCAATGCCAAAGGGGGAGAATAATGATTGCACAATGTTGATAGATGAAATTGATGATGATCTTATAGAGTATGGTTTTAATTGTTGGTAAACCATACATAGGTTAAAAGGTTTTATGTAAGTATATGAATTTAAACCAACTGATACACAATAATATCCAATCGGTAATGAGAAGCTAAGTCAGAAAGGTAACTGGTAAAAAAGATAATAGGTGAAGGACAGATTGATTGAGGAAGAAAAGTTTTATATTGGTACATTAGAAGGTATATATACAATAGGTATACTATGATTTATGACCACTCCTCTTAGGTCACACCGGTAAAGGAATAAGTGAAGATACCACCAACTGGTCGGTTCAGTGAACAGGTAAAAGCTAAAGGTTATTGAACAATTTTGATTAATTGGCTAAATCGGTTAATACGGTGGATGATTCAATGAATCTCGAAAACATGAAAAATGTAGTACATTATTCAAAGATTTGAATAAGTTAATTCTTAGGTAGTTGTGCACATATTTGTGTATGAATCCAAGGTATATTTTTACCAATAATATTGAAGGAATATTTCACATTGAAGATAACAACTTAAAGTTTGTTATGGATGACACGGTAAGGATTTCAAGTTTCTATGAGTTAGTTATGATTCATAAAAATATTTTGGAGGGAAATAGAAATGCTAAGTAGGTTTACAATCAAAGTTAAAAGGCTATAAGATGATAGTTGCTGACATAGTTATGAAAGAAAGGGAAGCAGTTGAAGTATTATTGAAAAGTAAGATCTTGAACAATGATTGCAGAGCCATTTCCAAAGAAGATTCATGATCAAATTCAGATTAAGAAGAAAGTATCAAAGGATCTAATTAGCATCCAGGAGTCCATATCACTTTTAAATTACTCTTATTATTTTTCCTAATAATTTCAACAAGATAAAATCCCTTAACAGGGTAGTCTCTAGCAAGACTTTATTGTAAATCCCTTGACAGGGTGAACATTGTAATAGTAGGATTAAGTCCTCTAACAACGTAGTCTATAATATGACTGTAGATACTTCTAATAAGGTATCAGTCACTCCTAATAGGGTGAGTCACCAAGAAAGCTACATTTTATAAGCTCCTAATAGAGAAGTCTTTTCTACTGCAGTGAGAAGATTGTGGGTTTCATCCCCACCATGGTTTTTTCCCTCTAATAAAGGGTTTCTATGATAAAAATCTGAGTGTTATGTGTTTGGATGTGTTGTCATTTCATTCATTGCACTTTTACATTACAATTACAGTTATTTGCTTCATAGTTTGGAAGTTTATTTTGTTGTTAATTGAAGGTATAAGTAAAAGTCTAAAAGTTTTATTAGTCACGATTCACCCCCCTCTCAGTACCTATTATTTCCAATAGTATAATCCTCTCCAAGGATTTTTCCAATATGTCATGAACATAGTCTTCCATTGTGATATACATCATGTCATAAAAGATAGTGATCATTTTTGTCTGATACTTGGAGCTTGTATTTTTTTAGACCAAAGGGCATGACACACCAAAAATAAGTGCCCCAGGAACAAGTGAAAGTTGTTTTATGTTGATCTTCTAGTGCTATCTTGATTTTATTATATCCTGAGAAACCATCCATGAGTGATAACGGGTAAGTGCAAGAAGTTGAGTCCACTAATTGTTTTAGATTTAGACAAAGGTACCAGATTAGAGATCTAATCGACATAGTAATAGGCCTTACAAAGCCCACCTCTAGTAGTTTATTCAATTATGCTTTGACCAGTAGTGCTATCTACAGATGTATTTTGTGAAGCTTCTATTTTTATGGCTTTGCCCCCAATTTTAGTGGCAAAAGATGTAGCACTAAGCCTGGATCTAGCCTAGGCATGTCAGAATACGACCAAGCAAAGTTGATTCACCTATCTTTAACTAAATAAATGAATTGTTAGATCTTTCTTATTGTGTTAATGACTCTATCAAGTGGATTAACCTTTGTGTTTCTAGAGTTCCAATGTTGATTGTCATTATTTTCTTTGCCAATAATGGTGATTTCTCTTCTATAATGAGAAGTATATCAATATCTCCATCATTGGGTGCTTCACTGGTGTTTTCACCCTCAGATACATCTTTTATTTTTACTATTTTGTAGCTATAAGGTGCCTTTCAATTTTCACCTAATAGCCTTATATTTTGTTTTTCAATTTTATGACTAGAGGATTTATATAACTCCATAAACTATGCTATTTTTTCCAATTAAATGCTAAAAATTTATTTGTGGTCATCCATAGGTATGCCTTGTCTTAAGTAGTTCAAATAATTCAGCAATAACTTCATCATTCTCAAAAACATCTATGGCCAGTAGATCTTGTTGTTCCCAATCAATAAGGTCAGGTAAACCAAACCTGTGCTACCCTTGGTTTGGAAGGATGAAATTAGGAGTTTAGTTAAGGTATTGATATAGGATTCACTTACTGATTCATAGGTTTGTGATGAGGATGAGGATGAAGGTTAAGATCATTACCAAAATTCCCCAATGCATGTTTGACGATCTATGGGTCTCTCATAAAGAGAGTTGGGCAATAGTAGTGTTAAGGTGTAAGGTGCTGGTAGTGTGGGGGGATTCCACTCATAGTCATTTGATTCTGTCTTAATGGAGCTCCTCAAATATATCAAATTTATTATAAACACAAGCGTTAATATCATTGGGTAGAAAAGTATTTGTAATGCCATCTTCCGATGGTCTATAACCTAAGCCATGATGCTTCAAGTTTCGGGTAGCTACGATTGGCTCGACAATTCCTTGTTCATTTTTTCCTAACCCATATCATCCATTATACCTTTGTTTCTGGACAATGGTGTAGCCCCATCCATATTCATGTGTTATAATTTTGATCTCAGGGGGTTGTTCATCTATGTACAACCAAGAAGATAAGTTGTCTTTAATGATCTCCTCATGTATGTTTCCTCATATTACAAAAACCAATGGTGGAAAGACAATTGATAGTTGTTGTTTTCTCTTAAGATCTTGCCTAGGTTTTCAATAAGAGAAGGGTGAGATCGATAGGTTTCCTACATAGAAGAAGTCTGCATAGGTGTATTCTCCACATCCATTTTCCTGTACTTGGATTTTGAGCTCTGACGTGGGTTCCTTAGTTGATTTAGAAAGTTCTGAGTGATATATGTTTTGAGATGACGAGGCACTCAATTCTTCTTGATTGCTGGGTACTTGCTTAGAAATAGCTCCTCCAAGATTGATGCAGTAAAGAAAAGGATCTCTATCACCAGGCATGGTGATGTTAACTCCATCATGAGGAAACTTCAAGAATTGATGATAAGTATATGGTACATCCTGCATGGAATGGATCCATGGTGGTCCTAGGAGCATATTATAACCTAGCTCTAGATCTAGTACCTAGAATGTAGTGTCTTGTGTTGTAGGACCTAGTTTGATGGGGAGACTTATTACAGCTTGAGAAGGATGCTCTTCATCATCATATGCTTTTATTATGATCTTTTTGGTAACATCTACACAGCTGTAAGAGTAGTCCTATTCTCTTACCAATTTTAGGTTATAGATATTTAGACCCATTTCGCTATCTATCAAGACTCATTTAATTTTATGGAGGTGGATTATCTCCCCATTAGCCCCCCCCCCTCCCCCCCGACAGCTTGGAGTTCTCTTTTTCGCCTCTCCATCACTCAGTGCATGACTAGGAGACTAAGTTGGTGGTCAACCTATCTAATTCCACCCTTGACCCCTTTGCATTTAATTATCTAAAGCGGGGTCTTAATTTTTCTATGGCCCCTCATGCCATCCCTCATGTTCATTTTCTAGTCAAAATTGAGAGTGCTATACGTTCTCTTCCCTCGGGTGTTGAAGAAGAAATTAGGAAAGATTGTGTCATGGATTTTAAACATGCCAAACCGCCTAAGCGCAACATCCACAAAGCTGAGATATTGGATTTCAACAATTTAATGAACCATAGTGACGTAGTGATTTCCAAAGATGACAAAGGAAATGCCACCATTATTATGGATAGGCAAGACTACGACTCCAAGATTCTTGACTTTCTCTCTGACTCTAGGAAATACAAAATTCTTTCCCGCAACCCTTGCCCAAAAATTTAAAAAAAGTCAAAGAAGTTGTGTCCAACTCCTCTTTTGATGACACAACGAAGAAAATACTTTTTCCAACTATAGAAATAACCCCTCGCATATATGGGGTTCCAAAAATTTATAAAGGAGGCATTCCTTTGAGACCAATTGTGGACACTGTAGGGTCACCCACCTATTCTCTTGCTTCTCACCTTCCCAAATTAATCTCGCCCTTGGTGGGTAATTCTGACTCCTTCGTCAAGGATTCTAACCACTTTGTCAACTTCATCAAGGATGCCAAGTTAAAGACTAATGACAACTTGGTAAGTTTTTATGTGGTCTCTCTCTTCACTAAGGTTCCCATTCCCGACTCTATTGAAATAGTGAAACAAAAGGTCAGTCTTGAGATTGCCAATATGGTAGGGTTATGCTTAAGATCCACTTTCTTTTTCTTCCATTATATAATATATGAACAGGTTGAAGGAATGGTCATGGGTTCCCCCCTTTCCCTTGTCATAGCCAACCTTTATATGGAGCATTTTGAGGAGATGACCCTCAGATCTTTCCCCCTCAAGCCAAGATGGTGGAAATGATATGTTGATGACACCAACTTATGCTGGCCTCATGGGCTTGAAAAACTTGAAGATTTTTTCATAAGTACATCAACAGTGTGGCTCCTAGCATATCCTTTGCTAAGGAGCTTGAGTCTGAGATCCAATTACCCTTCCTTGATGTTCTTCTCATTAAGAAATCAAATGGTTACATTGGTTGTTGTGTGTTCCTCAAGGCTACCCATACTGATTTATACCTTCACTCTTCTTCCCATCATCACCCCACCCAAATATTTGGTATCCTTAAGACCCTAGCCCTGAGAGCCCACAAAATTTGCAATGGCAAAAACTTAATCCAAGAACTAACCCATATTCGTCAAGTCTTCAAGCTAAATGGGTATTCTCATAAGTAAATTTTGAAGGCTCTCAACAAATCAAAGTCCTTCTACCTTTCCATCTCTGATTCTAAACCCCCCCAACTCAAACTCCTTTGAATGCCTCCCTTCCTTTTGTGGATGGCATCTCCCAAAAAATTGCAAAAATCCTTATGAGGAAGGGTCTTCGGGTTGCCTTCAAACCCATCTCGAAGTTAAAAAATCATGTTCCCCATTTTAAAGACCCCAAAGACTCTTTCTTATAATCTGGAGTCTACAAGGTAGTTTTTTCCTGTAGTACACCCTATATAGGAGAAATAGGTCTCTCTTTCAACACAAGAATCAAAGAGCATTGTGTTGAAATCAGGCACAATAGGGTCCAAAAAGCCTCCTTAACCGAACACTCATCCTCTACCAAAAATCATATCTATTTGGAAAATACCCAGATCTTTTCCAAGGAGGACAACAATTTCAAGAGGAAGCTTAAGGAAGCCATAGAAATCAACTATCACCCTGTTAACCTAAATTAGGATGATGGTTGGGCCTTAAGCCTATCTTGGAAACCTCTTTTAGCCACGTTGGATAACCGCCACCATCCTTGACCTTCCCCAAATTCCTTGCTCCTTTCTTCCTTTTTAACCTTGTGACCCTCTTCGCTCCTTCCTTTTTTGGTAGACTCTTGTCCTCCCTTCTCCCTTTGTGTCAGTGTGGTTGCTTCCTCCTCCTCCTCCTCCCCATC
>MU224460.1:468453-479520 GCA_018584345.1 Thuja plicata | reverse complement strand
AGTTTTTGGTTCCTTTTTGAACTCTTCATCTTTAGTTTATTTTTCTCTTTTTTGCTCCTAGGCAGTCTTCTCTATTCCCCCTCATTTTTAATGCCCCTTTATCTCCCTATCCCTTCTTTTATCTATTCGGTGAGGCCTGGTCTGCATCTTATTTTTACATATCTTTCATTCTCTTTTCTCTTACATCCTGATGATGGATCACGTAGTGTGATCGGAAACGTTGATGCAAAAAAAACATACACAATCAAAACCAAAAATTCAAGCTTAATTCAACTCGATTGTGGAAATCTGATCGTTTTAATTGGTGGACAAAGAGTTCAAGATGCAAAGGGTCATTGTGAGAGAATTTATGGCCTTGGATATCTTTCTCAATGAAGGCAACGTGATGTTGCATGAATAGATTTCCTACCTTGGCTTTAAAACCTTGTAATTATCTTCTTGGGTAATGATGGGTTTGTGCTCTGATGAAGCTATAATTACTTGACAACTTGGATTATGCTTAGAACAAGTAAGTGGAAATTATGGTCTTCTATTATGTGACATGATTAGATTATTAAATTATTTGAAGCAACAGAGTCACTTACATTTTATTATATCTTTACTTGTCTCATGATGAAGCTGTAATTACTTGACAATTTGGATTATGTTTCGAAATGATTAAGTTGAAATTGTGGTCTTATGCTATGTGAATTATAAAATTATTTGAAACAACATAATCAATTACTAAGTATTATATCTTTAAGTGGTAAAATAAATGGTATTCCCTATTTGTAAGTGAAACACTATAGTCAATTACTATAATATTATATCTTTAAATGTTTGTAAAATTTTTATAATTTTCAAGCACTTCATGATCATATTAAAAGCATTTTGATTGTCTGATAAAAATTGAATGAAGTAATAAATATACTAAAGACTTCTAATTTATTTATATGAAAAGACTTTAAAATAATGACTTAATTGACCAAATACCTAGAAAAAATTTGGTTTCAAGGTGGATTGTTATGAGAAAAAATCATAATGACTTGATAAAAGAGTAGACTCACAAACATAGGATGCAACCTGTTTGATAGGAATCATGAAGCAAATGCCTAAACCTTTGCCAATATTATCCATGCATATGTCAAGATGGGAGTTCAGAAGGAAAAATGAGTGAATGTGAAGTCAATAGTATATAAAGCGACTGTACTCAATCCTCATTCGCTGCATTGATCGGTGATGAATGGGATGAATGATTAGGGTGGTGATGACAAAAGGATATGTGAAAGCTTTGATATTATTTGTCAAACTATTCACGCTTGCCTAACATTCCATGAATACTTCAAGTGCCTTATCCATCTTCGCACATATCCCACATCTGGAGTTGGGTTTTGTTCTCATCATCCCCATTCAAATATCATTTTGTCATCATCACCCTGATCATTCATCCCATTCATCACCGAGCAATGCAGCGAATGAGGATTGAGTACAGTCGCTTTATATACTATTGACTTCACATTCACTCATTGTTCAATTTTTATGTTGTTTAATATTTATAGAGAATTAAAGTATCTAAATATAATTTCTTTGTATAAGTTTATTATGATGGAATATTTGTTTCAAATCTTTTTGAAAACCTTAAAATCTGTACAAACATCTAAATTTATATAATAGTATAGTAATGGACTATAACATTTCAGTTACAAATAGAGAGAAGTAATGTTTATTTGTCTACTTATGTAATTTCAATCACTTATCTAATTAACATTTTACACCTCTTTATGTGTATATCATAGTCGTATATATCAATGTGCTTGTAGATATAGTTTTGAGTAGTCATTCCAAATCATCTATATTTGTGATCAATATGATAATTAATAAAAAAATCACATATAAATACTAATATACACACACCCAAACATGTATGAAAATGGATGTACATTCTTTTATGCTAATTTAGATTATGTTATGCTTAAATCCATACATTCATATATGTTATGATTTAAAAGGCTTGTCTCAAGGTCATTCAATCAATAAAGTTGAAATGATTAACAACCATTCTCAAGGACTCCACATCAAACTCTCTAGTAGACACATTAAATTCAAATTCTTGAGATGTTCTATAGGCTTTGTAGCTCTTAGTTATCTTATTGCCAACAAGAAGAAATAAGAAACTCTTAACTAAATTGAAGCCCCTAAGCCCTTTTTCTATTAAATTTAAGAAATAATATTTATCAAATAAAAAATTAAAAATCATGAGAGAACAAGATACTTATTTCCATCTCATCCTTGCACAAACCTACTGACTTCTAAGATTTGTAAGTCTTATGTTTGTTGGTGTGTTGAATACCAAAGTCTTGAAATAAATAACTTAAGACACTTTAATATAAAGTCTAATGGGTCCAAGATATTGATCACATATCCCAACCATCTTTTATCTTGATATATGAAGGGTACACATAATTTCAAATGTGCCTTATTTTATTATTAAAAAACCTTTACATAGAAAAATTAAAATAAAGATATTTGAAAAAAAATACTAATCTATGGAGCCTTCTCGTTGACATCAGCATAGAAGATATGGTTCCCATCATATCTAAATTGATCATGAAGACATAATAGTTATGATCCCAAACTCCATGTTTTAATTTGATTGAGAATTGGTATTTTATGCTCAACTAATAGTTTACCTTGAACAATTCTTATGTTGATCTATCTTTTAATATGTATTGAGTTATTTGTTAGGCTACTTTCCAAAAAAGAAAATTAAAAATGTGAACAATAAATCTTAATATGAATACAACTTATTTCCTTGACAATGCCACACTCTAACTCCAAAGAATTGTTTAGTTTTTTTTTTCCATACACATAAACCTAATTTGCATCAAACCTTATGTTTTTGTGTATTCAATCATCTTTTCCATGTAAGTAAAGTGTATAATCCTATAATTTCATTACTCCAATTTAAATAAATAAATAAAATTAGTTGTACACATATTTATAAAAATTAAGTATAACTTATTAATGAAAAAATAAAACATATCACTTAAACTGTCAATTTTATAGAATTGATCATATACTTAAAATAAATTGTAATGAATCCTTATATACCTACATAAATTAATTGTTGATTTCCCTCATCAATTACCTTTATTTCAATTGCATTGCATTATAGCAATCAATTAAACTTCTATTTTGTTTTGGTATACTACACACCTAGTTGTAATATGTAGTCTTGATCCTAATAAATTTTTGAGGAAATGGGCCTAGAAAGCATATCTTGCCCTTTTCTTGGAGAATTTCATTTATTGCATTCTTAGTACATGAAAACCTACTACTTTAAAACATGGAAAATTATACCTACTTAATCTTCTGAGAGCTATATACCTTAATGATCTTGTAAATTAGGATGAGTATGCATTAAATTTTTGAGTATTAACTCTTTTTTTGGCTAAAAGTTTTACATGTTAGTAGGCATATTTAGATGTTGCTGGAATTGTTGTCACTAATGTAAAAACTTCCACACCGATCACTTGGAGGTATCGGTTGGATTTTGGAAGTGTTGGTTGGATGTCTGTGGTTGTTAGTCAAACATCAAGGTTTTGGTTGTGCATGCAAAACAGATTTTGTACGTGCAATTTTTGTGTATGGTGAGTGTACTTGTTTCTACTAATAGATTACATCTTTTGTTACATCAACATGTTTAAGTTCTTTTACTTTCTGTCGATACCCATTGATTGTTGTGCTTATAGAGTTATTCCAGCTGTTCTAGCTACCTCGACATTCTTGTAGTTCATCATATGGTTTTTGGTGTAACACTTATATCTCATTTTGGAAAAGATTTATCAGTTCTTATCTATCGGTTGGTTCAAAAGTTTTGTTGTTCAAGTCTTGGACTTGGTTGTTGTGTTCCGATGGTTCTAGAATTTTCTTATCTTTCAGTAAAAGTGATAGGAAGCGCATGTATCTTAAGGGTGACCTATATTTAGGTCTCGTGTTAATGTGTTGCAAATATTTCTTAAGTATGACCCAAATTTAAGTTTAGCATGATAGTGTGTTAAATACAAATATTTTTTATTTTACTTTTTGGTTAACATGTTTTGTGGCTTGGAAGACATATGTGACTTCCCTATCAGATGTATATATAACCAAATAAATATTGTTGTATTAATGAGAGAGAGTGTATGTATATATATGTGAGGAATAGAGATCTGAAGGTGATATAGTGCGATCCTATTTTGGTATATATCTGCCAATAGCGTGTAAGTAGAAGAAAGTTAAGTGAAGATTTTCTGAGATACAAAGAGAAGGTCTTACATAATGTGCTACACAGGTTTGGCATATGCTGGTAGAATATCTATACGAGATATGCTACTGATGGTGATTACTATGCTTTCAACTGGAACCGTTTCATGCATAGGCAGATGTAATTCTATTAGCTCATAATTTGTCACTAAAACATTTTTGTATTGGTAGTGAGCCTACTTGTATCGATAGTTATCCTTTTATTTTCTGGGTAGTTATCCCAGCCAACAGTGAGCCAAACAACAATGAGCAAACCGGCGTCACCTTTACTGGTGTTTACTTTCATGAGAATTAGCTTCTCCGTGGTTTTTCCCAATTTGGGTTTCCATGTAAATTCCGGTGTTCATTGTGTTGATTATTTTGTGATTTAATTTGTTTATTAGTTATACATTTATGATTGGTTTAACTATTTACCAGATTAACATATGTGAAGAAAATTGTTTGTCTATAACTGATTCACCCCCTCTCTGTTATTCGACCTGTTCAACATATGTACCATATGTAGACCAATAATTTATATTATAAGTAAATAAATTATATTTCACCATTTAAATCAACTATATTTTAGGGCTAATCACTAATACTTACAAAAAATAATGCACAATACTAGAAAAATACAATAAAATCAAAATATTTGTTATTAAAAATTATATTTATTCAAATTTACCTAAATCTATTTATTTTGAAAAATGTTATATGTGTGAGGTATGAGAAGGTGAGCTATGGAAAATCAGTTATAAAAGGAGCATAATAATCAAATTAAAACACTCAATAACCTAAAAGACCAAGACTACATACGTGATTTGGGTCGTTCCATGTTAGGTGGGAACAAAACCATGTTTATGCTCTTGTCAATTAAAGGAAACGAACATATGTGCTCCAAGGAGTATTTCTTCGTTGGTTTGGACTTCTCTTTCTTGAGTGTTGCAAGTGTTGGAAAGTAATCAATTTTGTGTAAATGTGATTTACTTTTTGGTTGGAATTTATGGAAATACATATGGGTTTCAAACCGATTCTAGAAAAGATGAGTTTTGGTGATTCAAAAATTGACCAAGTATAGAAGCAGAGATACAGAAGTGTTTTGGGTGTTCAAGATCAAGATCATTGATTTAGGGAAAGTGAGCTTAGAGGAAGATAGTATGGGGTATGTATGACCTCCAAATAAGATCTATTTTTTTTTGGTTGAGTCTATGGTGAGTTAGACAGAATTGAAGACAGACATACTATAGCAGAACAACGAAACAAAGCAGTTTGATAGTAGCAAAGATTGAGGGAGTATGGCTTGGACTCCAAACAATCAAAGTTGTATTTTGGTTGTTGATAACCTCCACATTGACTATGAAAAAGAACCAAATATGCATTTAGTGTTTACTATATTAAATGTATTTTGTATTGAAGGCCGACTTAGTAATATTTGCAATATTCATACTGAGAGCTGACTTTGTAAAGTTGTGAGATATATATGTAAGATCCTTTTGATAAAGGTCAAGTTATGTTGTAAGTGTATGTAAGTTGGACAGTTGGATGAGTTGTTGAGAGAATAGCAGAGAAGAGAGTGACATAGATCATTGAATAATTATAAAGGAACTATCTAAGCACCAGTGTTGCTTGTTTTTGTTCATGAATGAGAACATTTTGTAACCTAAAATATATTGTAAGAGTTGTAAGCTCAGTTGGCCCCTAACAGGGTGTTGTGAACCTTTAACAAGGTTTTTATTCCTCTAACAAGGAAATGTACTATGTAATATTCAATTCCTAACAGGGCTAGGTCTCCTTACAAGGACATTATACTTTAGTGCATGCTTGTGGGTATCATCCCCACTGGGGTTTTCCTTTGGCTAGGGTTTCCTCAAAAACAAAATATGGTGTTATGAGTATTGTCTCATTTTCTTATGCTCTTTTCTTTACAGAAAGTTTATGGTTAATATTTAAATAGTTGAAGAATTTAATAAAGTACTATAATACTGATTCACCCCCCTCTCAGTATTATCCAATCCTAACAATTGGTATTAGAGATTTTGGCCCTTAGAGAGAAAGTATAACAACTTGAGGGAGATCAGAATGGATTTGGATAGTTTGCAAGAAAACTTTGATGCTGCACTTGAAGACCTTGATAAAGAAAAAGAAGAGAATGGAGAGTTGAGATTCAACATGCGAAGAGATGAGAAATTCATAAAGAAACTCAAAGATCAACTTGAGATTTCCATAAATCAAAGACAAGATCTTGTGGTTCAGATAAAAGAGGATTCAGATGAAGACAACTCAGATAAAGTGAAGCAACTAAAACAAGAGAATGAAACTTTGAAACTTGAAAATGAGACTATGGCTAAAGAAATACAAGTACAGAAGGATGCAAAGAAGCTTTAAATAGTGCATTAGATCAAATGAAGAATGAGGATGACAACTACAAGAAAAAATATCTAGAAATGTAGAAATACAATCAGATTATGAAAGGTGAACTTGTTGAAGAAAAGAATCACATTGAGAAACTTGACACCAGCAGTGATTTGTTTGATGAACATAGAGACAAACAAAAACCTAAAGGTGATATGACTAGTATTGGATTCAATGAAGCTGAATGTTCAAGGAATTAGGAAGAGAAATCAAATGAGAAAATTGATGCTGAGAAACCTTCTATTGAAGAACCTAAAGAACAAATCAGACCCTTCAGAGGTAGATGCTTTGGCTGCAACAGATTTGGACACATGAAGAGAGACTGCAAAGGTAGTGCCCCCTTTAGAACTTTTTCTGGTTATTGTTTTAACTGTAATGAATATGGGCACAAGAAAGCATAATGCAGAAGACCTAATCAATCAGGATATAGACAAGAAAATGGAAGAGAACCTACAGTGAAACCTACATGATACAAATGTAATAACATTGGACAAATTACAAAGTACTGTAAGCTGCAAGTCAATCAGGAAAGAAGACCTCGTATATGTTACAAATGCAATAATCCAGGATATATAGAAAAAATTTTTAGGTATAATGGATCAGAAAACATAAGAGTACCACCTCCTATGAATTCACAAAATAATGGAAATGATATTGGTAAGAGTGTTACAGATGTGAAGAGTGATTTTGAAAGTTGTTTCAAGAAGGCAGAAGACAAAAACAGTGGTAATAAATGGAAGATCAAAGAAACTAGTGAGACATTAGTTCACGAAGAGTCAGTAGAGGCTATTGGATCTTCACCTAATGGTAGAGAGAAAAAATAGAGCTAATTGGTCGATCATGGCCTTAGGGGGAGAATTGGATATAGACAATAGAATATATCTGTTGAATGTTGTTTTGACACAAGCCAACTTGCTAGGATCTCAAAAATTTGATTTCCTCTCTTGAAAGAATAACGGGGTTATTCCCAAGGTTCTTGAGGGTTGGGTCACAACCTTCTTGGTTACTCAGTTGAAGATAAATGTGATTGTTCACGAGGAGGCCTTTGCTGGTTCATTCAAGACATCAAATTGCAAAACACTTTAGTTCTTTTTTTGGTATTTTCTGTTCTAATAAAATGGGGGTTGCTTAGTAGGGTTGGACCTGGCTAATTTTCTCTTGGGAAAGCCCTTGGTTTTGAGTTTCCACCCCTTTTCCCCATCATTTTCTGAAGAGGTTGATTCCCCTACATCTTGGGTATGTTTGTGTCTGGGGGTTTTGACACTTTCACCATCTTCGCCTTCTAGTATTCCTTTGTAAGGGGGAATGTGCCATCTTCAAAGGTACTCCAGTCACCAAGTATGTTCAAAGAAGGACTTATGTCATCAAAGTATGACCCATTATCTTGATCCCAGCTTGGAGTGATTATATTGACTAGGCTATATATTTCTGGTGGGGTGTTACTCTTGTCCTCAGTCTCGAGGATGTATTCTTTTATTATCAGGGTCTCTAATAGCTTACTTGATAAGGTGATCTGGGTCAATACCCGTGATAATGCTTCTTGGGAGTTGGGGCATGTGAACTAAGAATGGCTATCCTGGTGTAATCGACAATACCATGATAGTAACAAAATGAAAGGGTCTGCATCCTGACCCAAGTGTCATCAGCTAACTGTCATGTTGTTCATGAAATGTTGGAAGATGTCATCATTAATATTTGATTCTAAGAGACCGGCCAGAATAGGGCTCTGGTCCAATTCTAGGCCTTCTTGGATTTGGAACATGAGGATGTCATCCATTCGATAAGTGCCCAAGTTTGTCTGAGTGAACATGACTTCATTCAAGGCATTGTACTCAGTGATCATCTTTCTCAATTTAGGCTCTACATCTATCTTGATCTGGTTATTCAGACCTCTCTGTGGTAGCACAGCTGGGTGAAATATGTGGAAAGCCATCCTCTCAAGCACTTGGTCCATTCTCAACTCAATAACATCCAATAAGTTTCAGGTATGTCTACTATATGCACATCAATGTGTTCTTGTATTCTGGGATCAATAACCAATTGAATGTGTACATCTTTGAGCACACCAATCACCTTGACCTCGGTCTTATTCAATTGCATGACCACTCTATTTGTTAGTTGGGGCACAATCCTTAACTTCTGGAAAATTGACAATGGCATGACATTGCATGAAGCTCCTGAATCAATCAGGTAATTGTATAGGTTCTTTCCAAACATCAATAGACTGAGTAAGAATGGTGGGACCTCCATCTTATCCCTAAACACTGCGGGGAAAGCCTCAGATATGTTGATACTGGAAGTAGGTGTCCTTGTATTATTGGCTGATGAGCGAGGTTTTGAGTGATCTAGGGACCTTAGAAGGGCCTCCTTTTGGGATGGGAAACCTTGTAGTAATTTGAACATAGATATGTTCACTTTAGTTTTCTTCAGTTCATCAACCATGCTATATTTGTCACTTGACCAGGCCGCACCTCTATAGCCAACATACATACTTGCTGTAGGGGGTGTGGGACCATTTGGCCCTTTAGGATGCATGGGATTGTTACTCGCTCAAGGATCTAGTGGGGTTGGTTGTTTTCTTGGGGTAATACCATCGATGAGAGGTTCCTTTCTACTCTAAAGGTTATATGATTTTCGTTGATCATTCTAGAAGGCATGTACTTCTAAATATTCAGGCTCATTTTTCCTCTAGAAGGGAAACACAAACTCATCTTCTCCTGCAAATGTACCCAAGCCTTCCTCCTTTCTAGACTCATTGGAATCGAACACCATAGAATTAAATTGTACCGGAGGCTCCTCTAGATTCTAAATGTAATGATCATGGGAGTTTTTTCCATACCCATCATTGCCTTGGTGTGCATTTGGAGCCCCGACAAAATTAGCCTCTAAAGCTTCATAAGTATTAGCATTATCTGCTGGGATGCTGCTGTTATTGGGTCTAATGTTCTATGGTTTGTTTGGTCTTTTCTACCCAAATGTTTTCTTCTGCATGTTGTTTTTGTTGTAGGTGTTGAAATTCTGATTTGGATTTTGAGGGTATCCATTTGGACCAGCAGGTGCTCATTGATATCCACCTTGATTTTTGGATGGATTCAACTTCATCCGAGTGAGCTCGTTGGTGAGTTGTGATAAGGTTTTCTTCACGACATCCAGCTCAGAGGCCATGAGAGTATTAGGCTCTTCTTGGGGTATAACTCTCTGCTCCACAAATACTGTCTTATGAGCCTCATATCCCAGATAAGTAATAGATGGGGGTACGGTTGCAAATGGTTGTACCAGAATGAGATTCAAAAAAGGTAAGTGAGTGGCCAGAGTTTGGTTTCTTGCTGCAAACGGATGTGGGACAGCAAGGTTATTCATGATAGGTACTTCTACTTAAATTCCTTCTTGTGGGTCCATCTACTGGGTAAACGTGACGACTTCATTATACACCTTCTCCATTGTGTCCCTATCCACTGGGGGAAGCCTCCTTAGAAAGATTGAGGTAAGGAGCTTCCAAATTTTGATGCATTTTGTGAAAATGATGATTGAACATAGCAATGGGTTCCTTAGGATCTTTCCTCATTGTGATGAATTGGTGATGTGTTATGGCAGGATCCACATATAGCTTGAATTGATTGAGGAATTTGGTTTCAAATTCATTCCATGCAGAGATAGACCCTCGTGGTAAATTTAGGTACCAATTGTATGTGAACTCTCCCAAAGTATATGGGAATAGATGACAAACAACATCTTGGTGGGCGATCTCTTTACGGTTACAAATTTCCTTGAAGGCACGGATGTGTTCTTCTTCCGTCCTTGATTCGCCATATATGAATCGAGTGCAAAACTTCTCTGGATTTTTGGGTAACTCATGGAGCTGTCCAACAAAATTTAGAGGTGAGATGGTGATGCAGGAGCATCCTGGGTGTAAAGGCAATCTTGCATCACCCAAAAATATTTCTATTTTCTTTTCAATAAGGGCTACCTTGTGCAGAGATGCTATTTATGGAAACTTTCTATTTTTAGTAAGTTGGTCATACGATCTCAGAATGTTCTGATTTTGCATGTGGAGGTTCATCTCAGTCATATCAGCCTGCTAGTAAAGTTTCATGGCTAGATCAGGTCTAGTTTTCAAGATATTGAAAATTTTTGGTATTGAAAACAGGGTATAGAAACTTCGAGCTCAGTTTTGAAGGCTTTAGAGGCCCCAGATGAGGTCGAAACTTGGGCTGAATGAAGCTTGCTTGATTTTTATGCTGTAGAACACTTTGTGGAATTTTCAAAATGGGGTTATAATAGTCAATCAGGTCAACTGGTGATGACTTATGGTCTCTGGAAGTTGGGCCACCTGAAATAGCAGAAAATAATTTTCCTTCAAAATTTTTGTTCGGGTTTCAAAAGTTATTT
>MU224460.1:408248-463082 GCA_018584345.1 Thuja plicata | reverse complement strand
AAAAGTTATTTTGAGCCGACTTTGATGTACTAAATTGAAAAATAAAATAATTCTAAGTTTGGTCGGCCCTAAGGGCTAAATTTCTGGAACCTTCTTGGGCGGTGGAAATTGCCTATATAAAGAAGGCTCGTAGTGTTGTCTTAGGCAGTTCAGGACAGTTCTGGGTAGATCTGGGTAATAATTTGAGGCTTTGTCCTACAGAATATTATAAGGGGAATGCCCATGTGGCTTTGCATATTGTAATTCTGAAAGTTTGTAATTCCACATTTGTGGAGATAATAAGAAGCCCATTTTCTGTTCTTGCAAATTGTTGTTGCTTCTCTGTTTCTGTTATGTGTTTGTGGTATTAAGGGGAGCGCCCTTCATCAGATGGTTACGTTGGCGAAAAAGGCCATCAGACAAGGTTGCAGCAAACTTTGATTTTGCACGTTTTGATTTTGCACTATGGCTACGATGATAGTCGGGGCAGCGATATGTGATTGTTGTCCAAGAGAGTTCTGAGACTCGGTAAGGTGGTAAGAGGATTTCTCTTTGTTCTTTCCTTTGTCGTTGTGAGCTTTACAATGATGGGTGAGTTCAAGGAACTCGCCTCTCTTCGGAGATGATCTAAGCACTCGCTCGAATCTCTCTAGAGAGAAAGATCCAATGTTATCCAGCTTTTGAGTTTTGAGGCCCTCCTTCTATTGAGTGTTGTTTTGACACAAGCCAACTTGCTAGGATCTCAAAAATTTGATTTCCTCTCTTGAAAGAATAACGAGGTTATTCCCAAAGTTCTCCAGGGTCAGGTCACAACCTTCTTGGTTACTCAGTTGAAGATAAATGTGATTGTTCATTAGGAGGCCTTTGCTGGTTCGTTCAAGACATCAAATTGCAAAACACTTTAGTTCTTTTTTGGTATTTTCCATTTTAACAAAATGGGGGTTTGATAAAAAAAATGCAATTTTGTATTTTATGAGATGTTAGATTTTTAGAATTAAAAGAAGGAAGAGAGTAGAGAGTAGAGTAACGAGAAATAAGAAAATGACTAAAAATGAGATCCTACGGATCTAAACCGTTGTAAAACCCTTCCTTTCAAATTGAATGATGGGAGAGATTTGGAGTAAACCGACGAAGCATAAATTAGACCAAGTCAAAATTCATTACTCCACGGATGCAAGTGTTTGGAGAGAAGATATATTCACTAGTGCAAGATATTCAAAATCAATTAAATCACGAAGCCACCAAGATGTGCGCACCCACAAGACAGATTTATTGTTAAGCCCAAAGATAATCTCTTCCACACATTCATCACAACAAGGTAAAGTAAACCACATCAAAATCCAACTAAAAGACATGAGAATTTGAAGCACAATAAACAGGAGGCTCTCTAAAAATAATGAATCATGCAAGCATACATTCAATAATTTTGCATAGGCAGCAGCAATTTACACACCACGAATGAAACACCAAATGTATGTCTTTATTGCATCAAGAATCTGACCCTTTACATTGATTTGTGATTACAGTATACAGAATTTGATCCACAACTCTGAATTCCAAATTTATGGCATCAGAGAGAAAAATAAATTAAACTAAAACTTTGTTGTAAAGGAAACTACTCTTAACTGATACTAGATAACTTGCATGGATCCATGAATCCATTTACAACCAGTTTGCCCACGCAAGGAGGGTCAAACTCGCCAAGAAGAAAGAGAAAAGGAGGGTTTCTTCTAAAAACTTGGAGTCTTCTTGTTTCTTGGAGTCTTTCTTGGAATCTTCATCTGGAAGCTCTTCTAGCGGTGGAAATTGATAGGGGACCCTTAGTCCCTTCAAAACGAACTCAAGTTAACCATCAATTTGATCAGGAGTTCAACTAGTGTGCAAAAAAAATGTGATCTCGCTGGAAACACCTAGTTTTTTGGACCCCGACCTCTACTCTAAAACTTTTTAGTGTCAAAAAACTTCTAAGTGTTTATCATCAAAAATGTGGTCTAAAGTTTAGACTTGTCAGAGGCCGAAAAGGCCAAAATATTTTGAAGGTCGAGAGGCCAAAAACCCGGAGGGTTGAAAGTTTGGAAGGCCGAAAGGCTGAAAACCCAGAGGGCCAAAAGGCCAAAAGCTATCCTTCTTGTGGGGCCGAAAGGCCGAAAGGTCAAAATACTGAACTCTACCTTAGGGAATTCTATCCAGTTGTTTGGAGATTTCTTCTTCAGAATGTTTTAATGGTCCAAGGGGTCAGTTTGGGAATATTTTTGGGCGTGCAGCCCTGAGCCTTTGTATGACCTCCTGAACTTCCTCGTAGTTTATCTTCTTTCTTTTTACCCTGTTGATCTTTCATTCTTTCTTCTCCTTGAAGGTGGTCAGTTCAGAAGCAAAGAACTAGATCTCCTCTACGTGGTTTTTCATCTTTGTCATTTCTTCTTTTGAATAAAATAACTGTTGCAGGGCTTCCTTGGTCCCTACACTTGCCATGATGTCCCTGAATTGTTGGACCACTTCTTTAGATGGCTGTAAGACATGCTTAGCTTCATCCTTGTATAAATTAAGGCCGATCCCTATGAAGAAGAAATCTATTTCTTCCACCCATTCCATGACCTCTTTCTACTTATCTAGTATGGAAGCTTGACATTTTTCATAAATGCTAATTATCTTGATTATGTGCTTGATCCATGTCTCAAAATTTTCCAACTCCTCACCTTCATATATCTTCACAAGGATCTGGAAGTACTATTTTTTTATGATCTATAAATCTTGGAGGGCGGCTCACCATTTCCTTATCTTAGACTCCAGGCCACCCTCATTTGTCATCAAATCAATCAAATTTGTAGCCTCTATTAGAATAACCCTATAAGGTTTGAATATTTGCTTGATGGCACCTTCCCCATACTACTCAAAATCTTCCTTCCAATCTACACTTTCTTTGATGAAGGATGGGGTTAAACTTGCCGGCAAGTCGGGAGTGTTTCTTTTATCTAACATTGCTTGTAATGAGGCCTTTGGGTAGTTGGGGTCAATGGGACCAACCATTTTGTGAATGAAACTCTTCAAGGCTTTGTACTATTCAATCAAGGTTTTTATAGTCTCTTCATCCTTATTCATGAAACCCAGAGCATGTTTGAGCTCTAAGGCTGCTAGAGTCTTTCTCCCTTCCTTGGTAGGTTCCCCCAAATCTACCTCCTCAAATTTATATTCTTCCGAAGTAGTTTGGGCTTGAGAGGTGCTGGCGAGTGGGACTGCAACCTATGCCTTCTAGCGCCCCCTAGTGTCCTGAGTGACATAGGACATTGTCTGCGTTGGTAATATGACTTTTGTGTGATGAAAGGCTTTCCCTAAGGATGCTATATCTGTACTTTCCCTTTCATCCTCATCTGAGTAGGTTCTTCTCCTTGACTAGATTTCTTTAGTAAACCATGTAGGCCTACTAGATGTAGTGAATGACTCATATGGGGTAACTTGAAGAATTGAATCTAAATTTTGGGACCCTGGAGTCACCTCTTTGTCTAGCCCCTCTTCTTATTCCTGTCTTTGTTCCCCTTCATCCCCTTCTCCTTAGTGTTCTTCTTCCTCTTCCCTTTCCTCTTCTGCCTTGTCTCCTACTTGCATTGCCTCATCTTGTTTTTCTTGGCCTTTGTCTTCCTCTCTCGAGGAACCAAACGAGGCTTCAATATTGAGACCAGCCATGACCTTGAAGGTGGTTTCAAAAAGTGGCACAACCTTTATGGTTGCTGATCCTCTAGGGGTCGGGATGTGGCAAGTCAAAGTGCTTGATGATGGTGGAGTAGGTATTGGGAGATTTGGGATTGGAAGTGGAAGAGTAGTTGGTGGAGTTTGGAGAAATGGTGGTGGAGTAAGTGTTGGGAAATTTGGGATTGGAAGTGGAAGAGTAGTTGGTGGAGTAGGAATGTGAAGGGGCGTTGTAACAACAATGGTCTCTCTTGCGGGCTCATTTATAGGTATATCTTGGGCTAGTGAATAGGAGGTGGAACAGTAGTTGGTGGATCAAGAATGTGAAGGGGTGTTGTAACAACAATGGTCTCTATTGCGGGCTCATTTCTAGGCACATCTTGGGCGGGTGGGGCTTCTTGATTCCTGAACTCTTGATTTTTTTTAGAGCTCTCTCCCACAATAGGTATATTGAGATTTGGGTTGGTAAATTGAGTGGGAGGTGGAGTTAGGGTTACCTAAGGTCAAAGACATAACTCCATTCATGATGAGGTGCATCCACTTTGGGTGAGTCTTGATCAAAGAAGGGATTTATAGATGTCTCTCCTTGTTGAAATTTAAGTAATCTTGGTGGTCTCTTTAAATTGTCAGCAAGGTATTGCTTACGTCTTGTGTTAACCATGAAATCTGGGTCTCAATCTTGTCAAAAGGTGTTTCGATTGTGTCAAGAGGAATTCCAAATTGTCTAAATAAGTGTGTCCAAGTTGTGTTGAGTAAGTGTGAGTATTTGAAGTTTTTGATTCCAGCGTTAGAGGGTTAGAATTCCCTGATAGTGAGCTGGGTATCAATAAAATTTGTTTGGTGAAGTGACAACATGAATTGAGATCAATTGTGACAATCCTAAATGACATGCAAGGTAGACTTCCAATTAAACTGAGAAACAACGCTAGGGGGACCAGCAAGAACAACACAACCAGAATGAAGAGAAAAAATGGTATAAAAAATCAAAGAGTTTCTAAGTGTGACACGTGTGCAAGTGCCCTTTGTCCTAGATGCGACTGACCAAATGCGATCCTAGATTTGCAGGACACGACCTTGTTTTCTTTGAATGAGGGCTTGTTTAATAGATGTGAGCAAGGATTAACCAAAAGAGAGCTTGTTTCCCATATGTGAGACTATTTACTAAATGTGAGCCAAGACTGACCAAATATGAGCTTCTGATGGGTTTTCCTAATTTTTCCACTTGGTCTCAGAAAATGTGAAAATTTGTTTAACTGAAGGGTTTGTCTGATGAATTATAGAGTGTTTGTGAAAATCATAGATGTTTGTAATTGTCACAATGTTGGTTGTTTGGGGGTATTTATCTTGTTATTCAATTTCAACACATCAAGCAAGTTTTTAAAGTGACCAAACACACACCTATTCCCTAAATTCTAGGCATAGAATGAAAATATTTGTTTGTAGACTCAGGTACATAGTCAAATGCTAATCAGAATATGACCATCACCAAACATGTAATGGATCTAGTCATGATGTCATATTGTCCGACTCTAAATGAAAGTGAGGGTGCGAAATGAAGAGTATCTTAGGGAAATTACTATTTTCCTTACACAAAGATTATCACCTTTCGGAGATGAATCAGGTAGTTTCAACTACAAAATGTTGTTTATTTTTGGGCATCCATTCGAAACCGTCCCCCATAGAATTGCACAAGAAAACATTAAGGCATATAGCCCTATGAGTACCTAAATGTGTGTAGTCTCACAAGAAAGATTCAAGTGGTTCCGCTCCACACACATCTAAGCATGTCCAAGGAATGATAGTCAAAATTCCAAGGACAAAAATGATTACATCTTCCAAGACTTTGTCCTCAAGGAAGAATTTTGATTATAGTGAGATGGAAGGGCTGGCATTCACCTGTCCTCACTTGGGTCATTCCCGAGATATTTTTTTCTCAACCGGCAAGCCCTCTAATGTTTTGAAAGAAATAAAGAGCATTGGTGGCGTAGGAGTCTAGATTTCTAATTCTTTAGGAAGAAGAAGAGCAAACTCTCGTATCCATGCCATTTTATCCTATCAAGCACATCATGCAAGTTATTTCCCTTGAATTATCAAACTCAAAACCTAGTCCCCCATATCGAGTTTCTAATTTTCCAAATTGGAAAAAGAGCATAATCCTCTAGTTTGACTAAGAATCGAATTCAAATTCGATAATTAATTTCCTATTTAAAGAATTTGACAAAGAGCACTTTTGAGAAATTTAAATGTTCATTTACCCAAATTCTATTCAAATCCTAACTTGATGTTTGAGGTTTTGATTTTCCATGAAGAAAAAGAGCATACTTCTCTAATCAAGTTATGAAGTGGATAAAAAAGTTTGTTAAGTTCCTAAAAGTTGCAAGAAAGTTTGGTTGAAACACAAGGAAACCTAAAAAACCACTTGTTAGTATTTTTTAATCCATCTTCTTGACCAAAGAATTCTTTAATAGTGTCCTGAAATAACTCATTAGGTTTCTCAAATGATCAAATTCATCCAAAAACATGCAAGGTTAGCTGAATAGTCATCAAATTTTCAAAGCATGCCAGAAGACTAACCAAATGCGATCTTGAACTTCCTGAATGCGATGATATTTCCCAAAAATGATGCAAGAATTACCAAATTCTCTTAATGACCCTAAAGGCGAGCTTTGGCACTAAATGCGATCTAGAATTAACAGGATGCGAGCCCTTACCAAAAATGATCCAAGATCAGCAGGATGTGATGCATGATATATGGGATGCGAGTTTATTTCATGTATGTCATCTTTTGTTACTAAATTCATTCCTTTGCTCCTAAATGAGATTTTGCACCCAAAAATAGAGAACAAAAGATGGTTAATTTGGCTCGAATTGGTGAGAAATCTGGGGCTTTTCCCCATGGTGGGTGCCATAAATGTGTGTGTGAATATTGTACCTCCAAGCTGCAACACAACACTTCAATGTGTCATTCATCAATGGTTAGAATTATGAAAATCAAATGAAAGGCATAAGGAAACCATAGAAATTGACTTATTGCTTCCTATCTAAGAAGAGTATGATTTAAGCTATAATTGCCCCACATTATGCATAAATCAGTGACATATTCAATCCTAGAATGGAAGATTCATCAAGAAATATAACTAATTAACATGCAATTCATGCTTAAGATGATGCAAAGGATTCAATTTGAAGCACAAATGAAAGTTATCTAATTAGCTATGTGAGATTATGAAATAAAAATGACAGCATAAGACTGTAATTGAAATTCTAAGGTTAAGGGTCAATTGAGCTCAAAATTCAATGCTTTTATGGAAGAATTTAAGGAATATTGAGTGGTTGAGATTGATTTGTGAGGAGAGATGAGGATTGAATCTTTGGTGATCCATGTGAGTGAACTTTCAATGGTCCATGGATTGACTTTCCATGTGCAAGTGATGAGTTATAATTAGAGGATTTATTTAATTCCTTTTAATTAATTACTTTAGCCAAGGATTTAATTGTGTAGATTTGATTTAAATAGGCCAATATAATTAATGTAAGTTAGTGATGAAATCACTTTGATTTTAGGAAATTAAATTGATTTTAATGAATTATGCCAATAATTGAATAGTTGGATTGACATAATTAGGGGTATGATCACATTTAGGACAAATAGGGTCTATGGTTAGAGTGGACCAAATTATGGTGGTTACACTAGTAGTGTGGGGGGAATTCTACACAATTGTCAGAGTAGTCTTGTGCTCTTACAAATTTTAGGGTATAAATATTTAGACCCATTCTGTCATCTATCAAGACTCCTCAAATTTTATAGCTCGGTGGACAAAGAGTTCAAGATGCAAAGGGTCATTGTGAGATGGTTTATGGGCTAGGATATCTTTCTCAGTGAAGGCAACATGATGTTGCATGGATAGATTTCCCAATTATCTTCTTGGGTAATGATGTGTTTGTGCTCTCATAAAGTTGTAATTACTTGACAACTTGGATTATGCTTATAACAAGTAAGTGAAAATTATGGTCTTCTATTATGTAACATGATTAGATTATTAAATTATTTGAAACAACAAAGTCACTTACATTTTATTATATCTTTACTTGTCTCGTGATGAAGCCATAATTATTTGACAATTTAGATTATGTTTAGAATGATAAGTGAAAATTGTGGTCTTATATTATGTGAATTATAAAATTATTTGAAACAACATAGTCAATTACTAAATATTATATCTTTAAGTGGTAAAATAAATGATATTCCCAAATTTTAAGTGAAACACCACACTCAATTACTAAATATTATACTTTTTAAATGTTTGTACAAATTTTATATTTTTCAAACACTTCATCATAATGTTAAAAGCATTTTGATTGTCTCATAAAAATTGAACGAAATAAGAAATATATTAAAGACTTGTAATTTATTTATATGCCAAGACTTTCAAATAATGACTTAATTGACCAAATACCTAGAAAGAATGTGGTTTCAAGGTGGATTGTTATGAGAAAAAATCCTAATGACTTGATGAAAGAGTAGACTCAGACATAGGATGCGACCTGTTTGATAGAAATTCTGAAACAAATGCCTAAACCTTCGCCAATATCCTCCATGCATATGTCAAGATGGGAGTTCAGAATAAAAAAAGGAGTGAATGTGAAGTCAATAATATATAAAGCGACTGTACTCAATCCTCATTCGCTGCATTGATCGGTGATGAATGGGATGAATGATCAGGGTGGTGATGACAAAAGGATATTTGAAAGCTTTGATATTATTTGTTAAACTATTCACGCTTGCCTAACATTCCGTGGGTGAAATTCTGTGACTACTTCAAGTGCCTTATCCCACATCTGGAGTTGGGTTTTGTTCTCATCATCACCATTCAAATATCATTTTGTAATTATCACCCTGATCATTCATCCCATTCATCACCGATCAATGCAGCGAATGAGGATTGAAAGTAGTTTTATGTATTATTGTCTTCACATTCTCTCCTTTTTTCTCCTGAATTCTCATATTGACATATGCATGGAGGATATTGGCAAAGGTTTAGGCATTTGTTTCAGGATTTCTATCAAACAGCTTGATTCTACTTTTGTCATTCTACATTTTCATCAAGCCATTATGACAATCCACCTTGAAATCACATTCTTTCCATCATTTGAAAGTATTGTCACACAAATAAATTAGGAGCCCACGAAATGTAAGACGAGGCGTGTGGATTTGAATTCAAATATACTTTAGTCATCATCACGCTCATCATTCATCCCATTCATCACCGATCAGTTCAACGAATGAGGATTGACAGTAGCTTCATATATTATTGACTTCACATTCATTCATTTTCCCTCCTGAACTCCCATCTTCACGTATGCATTGGGGACACTTGGCTAAGGTTTAGGCATTTGTTTCAGGATTTCTATCAAACATGTCCCTTCCTATCTTTGTGAGTCTACTCTTTCATAAGGCATTATGATTTTTTCTCTTAACAATCCACCTTAAAACCACATTCTTTCGAGGTATTTGGTCAATTAAGTCATTATTTGATAGTCTTTTCATACAAATAAACTAGTAGCCTTTAACATTTTTGTTCAATTTTTATGTTGTTTAATATTTATAGACAATTAAAGTATCTAAATATAATTTCTTTATATAAGTTTATTATGATAGAATATTTGTTTCAAATCTTTTTGAAAACTTTAAAATCTGTACAAATATCTAAATTTATATAATAGTATAGTAATTGACTAAAACATTTCAGTTACAAATAGAGAGAAGTAATGTTTATTGACTATTTATGTAATTTCAATCACTTATCTAATTAGCATTTTACACCTCTATATATGAAGACCATAGTCATATATATCAATGTGCTTGTAGATTTAGTTCTGAGTAGTCATTTCAAAGCATCCATATTTGTGATCAATTTGATAACTAATAAAAAATTCATGTATGAATACTAACATACACACACCAAAATATGTATGAGAATGGATGTACATTTCTTTTATGCTAATTTAGATTATGTTATGCTCAAATCCATACATTCATATATGTTATGATTTAAAAGGCTTGTCTCAAGATCATTCAATGAACAAAGTTGAAATGTTGAAACAACCATTTTCAAGGACTCCACATCAAACTCTCCAGTAGACACATTTATTTCAAATTCTTGTGATGTTCTATGGGCTTTGTAGCTCTTAGATATCTTATTGATAACAAGAAGAAATAAGAAACTCTTAACTAAATTGAAGCCTCTAAGCTCCTTTTCTATTAAATTTAAGAAATAATATTTATCAAATAACAAATTAAAAATCATTTGAGAACAATACACTTATTTCCATCTCATCCTTGCACAAACATACTAACTTCTAAGAGTTGTAAGTCTTATGTTTGTTGGTATGTTGAATACCAAAGTCTTGAAATAAATAACTTAAGACACTTTAATGTAAAGTCCAATGGGTCCAACATATTGATCACCTATCCCAACCATCTTTTATCTTGATATATGAAGGGCACACATAATTTCAACTGTGCCTTATTTTATTATTAAAAATCCTTTACATAGAAAAATTAAAATAAAGATATTTGAAAAAAAATCCTAATCTATAGATCCTTCTAGTTGACATCAACATAGGAGATATGGTTCCCATCATATCTAAATAGAGCATGAAGACATAAGAGTTATAATCCCAAACTCCATGTTTCAATTTGATTGAGAACTAGTATTTTATGCTCAACTAATAGTTTACCTTGAACAATGCTTATGTTGATCTATCTTTTAATATGTGTTGAGTTATTTGTTAGGCTACTTTCCAAACAAGAAAATTTAAAATGTGAACAATAAGTTTTAATATGAATAAAATTTACATCCTTGACAATGCCACACTCTAACTGCTAAGAATTATTTAGTTTTTTTTTCCCATACATATAAACTTAATTTGCATCAAACCTTATGTTTTTGTGTATTCAATCATCTTTTCCATGCAAGTAAAGTGTCTAATCCTAAAATTTAATTACACCAATTTTAATAAATTAATAAAATTAGCTGTAAACAGATTCATAAAAACAAAGTATAACTTATTAATGAAAAAATAAGATGTATCACTTAAACTCTCAATTTTATAGAATTGATCATATAGTTAAAATATATTGTAATGAATCCTTATATACCTACATAAATTAATTGATGATTTCCTTCATCAATGACCTAAAAATTTCAATTGCATTGCATTATAGAAATCAATTAAACTTCTTGTTTAATTTTTTCTTTTTGGGTATTTTACACACCTAGTTGTAATTTGTAGGAATGATCCTAATAAGTTTTGTAGGAAATAGGCCTAGAAAGCATATCTTGCCCTTTTCTTGGAGAATTTCATTTATTGCGTTCTTAGTAGATGAATACCTACTACTTTTAAACATGGAAAATTATACCTACTTAATCTTTTGAGAGCTATATAGCTTAATGATCTTGTAAATTGGGATGGAGTATGCATCAAATTTTTGAGTATTAACTCATTTTTTTTGGCTAAAAGTTTTACATGTTATTAGACATATTTAGATGTTGCTTGCATTGTTTTCATTGATGTAAAATCCTCCACACTGACCACTTGGCAATATCGGTTGGTTGTTGGCAATGTCGCTTGGATGTCTGTGGTTGTTAGTCAAACATCAAGGTTTTGGTTATGCATGCAGAACAAATTTTGCATGTGCAATTTTTGTGTATGGTGTTGAGTGTACTTGTTTCTACTATAGTGAAATACATCTTTTGGTACATCAACATGTTCTATTGGTTCTAGTTTCTGTGAGTAACCATTGTTTGTTGTGCTTATAGAGTTCTTCTAGGTGTTCTGGCTACCTAGAAATTCTTGCAATTCATCATATGGTTTTTGGTGCAACAATTATATCTCATCCTGGAAACGATTTATCAGTTCTTATCTATCAGTTGGTTCAAAAAAAAATTTGTTCAAGTCTTGGACTTGGTTGTTCTGTTTTGATGGCTCTAGAATTTTCTTATCTTTCAGTAAAAGTGATATGAAGCATATGTATCTTAAGGGTGACCTATATTTAGGTCTCATTTTAATGTGTTGCAAATATTTCTTAAGTATGACCCAGATTTATGTTTAGTGATGGTGTGTTAAATACAAATGTAATTTATTTTATTTTTTGGCTAACATGTTTTGTGGCTTGGAGGATATATGTGGCTGCCCTATCAGATGTATATATAACCAAAGACATCTTGTTGCATTGATGAGAGAGAGTGTATGTATATATGTGAGAAATAGAGATCTAAAGGTGATATAGTGCGAGCATATTTTGGTATATATCTGGCAACAGCGTATACGTAGAAGAAAGTTAAGTGAAGATTTTCTGGGGTACAAAGAGAAGGTCTTACATAATGTGTTATATAGATTTGATATATGCTGGTAAAATATCTACACCAGATCTGCTACTGATGGCGATTACTATGCTTTCAACTGGAACCATTTTATGCATAGGAAGATGCAATTCTATTAGCTGACATTTTGTCAGTAAAAAATTTATGTATTGATAGTGAGCCTACTTGTATCCATAGTTAGCCTTTTCTTTTCTGAGTAGTTATCCCAACCAACAGTGAGCCAAACAAGTACAGTGAGCAAACCAATGTCACCTTAACTGGTGTTTACTTTCATGAGAATTAGCTTCTCCGTGGTTTTTCCCAATTTGGGTTTCCATGTAAATTCTAGTGTTCATTTTGTTGATGGTTTTGCACTTTCATGCTTTTATTAGTTATAAATTTCTGATTAACATAAGTGAAGAAAATTGTTTGTTTATAGCTGATTCACCCCCTCTCTGTTATTCAACCTAATCAACACATGTACCATATATAGACCAACTATTTATATTATAAGTAAATACATTATATTTCACCATTTAAATTAAGTATATTTTAGGGCTAATCACTACTAATTCCAAAAAAGTATGCACAATACTACAAAAATACAATAAAATCAAAATATTTGTTATTAAAAATTATTTATTCAAATTTACCTAAATCTATTTATTTTGAATAATGTTATATGAACATTTTAAAGATAAAAAAATTAACACTAAAAAAGTTTAAATATATTATGTATTTAATCATTCTTGCACCAATAATAAAATTATTTCACTATTGTCTTATTAACTATATTGTTGATCCTATTTATAGGTAAACTAGCTTAGACTATGTCTCCAAAATAAAATTGTGTAGGTACTATCCCACATGATCAGAGTAATACTCAAGATAACTAATGTTTTAAAATATTTAATCAAAAGGATGAATATATAAGTAGGTTAAAAATAATTGATACAACTTTAAAGATTAATGAAAAGTTCCTCACAATACTATTATTAAAGTACCACTTTATTATATAATAAATAAATCTATTTTTTATTTTATAAAATAATCTTATTTAGTGGGAAAAGAAAAGAAAAGGTCAAGGAATCATCACTTGAGGAAAGTATTTCAATCTAAAATTTCACTCTACCTATATTCATTTGATTATTAATGGAATATATATTTTGATCAACAATAAATAGTCTAACATGTAGTTGCTAGATGGTAGTGAGGTTTGGAGAGGAGTGAGGGTTTCATCAGGCAAAAAAAATTACAGGGGTTTTGGCTAGTCCTTTGCAGGAAGATCCCTCATGGTGGAACTAAATGTGGTTCGGGGTGTAGGTGTCAAGGACAATGGGATAGATGCATGTTAGGCTGCTAGGGACCTAGAAGATGATGATGTTGGTAAGGCTAAAAAAAATGTTGAAGTTTCAAGATAATTTAGGAGGTAAATTGACTTCATAAAAAAACCTTCACGAGGGAGGGATCACCTTCGTAGAACATTGTGGGCCTAGATGGTATTGAGAAAGTGTATAGTGGGAAATGTATGGATATGGTTTAGAATAATTGGGTATTGCACATAAATGAGACCCTATGCCTCTATTAACCACATACATTTAATTGTAATGATAAGGAATATAAATCTGGAAATGTTTACAAAGAATAATGAAATGACATACATACCTCATAACATAGCATATATGGAAATACATGTTTTCTGGTGTCTGTACTGAGTTTCTGGAAATTCTGCAACCAGATCTGGAATAGAAACACACAAAGAGAAAAACCAAAAATCTTTTTCTTTTTTGAGTCAGGTCAACCTTGACCCAAATATGGGGGCACAATTGTACCCCTTTATGTTGATCTCGACATGCACTGCTCCAACAGAAAATCTGTTCATAGATCCCAAAAGTTTGGCAAAAAGGGTATCCAAATCTTCTTTGTAATTCATTGTTTCGTACGTGTACCTACAAGAAAAATGTTTTTTTTTTGTTGGGGGAGGGATTTTCCTTAGTCAAACCCCAATTTAAGAATTAACCTTGAAATTAAAATTGAAATGGAGAATGCTAGCAAGTATTTGAAGTATATCTAACAATGAAGCTATGATATTCAATAGATATGCAATTGTATTTCAAATGTAAACAAGCATGTTAATATGAAAGTTTAGACTCAACATTAAAAACCATAAATGTAAACCAAAACCTCCATGATTGTATGCTTGGAATCCACCTTGAAGGAAGAATTAATGAATCTTGAGGATGCACAAAGGATCTTGAAGGAAGATCACACAACCATGATGGATAGATCTAGGGTTTGAATGATGAATCTTGAATGCTTGAACCAAATCCCTTCAGGCTTAATTACTTGAATCCTTGATCTTCAATAGAGAACTTGAATGCTTGAGAAGAAGAATTGAAAATTTTGATTGAACATTTGGAATCTTGAAAGCATGTAGAACAATGGATGCTTGAAAGTAGACGATTTCTTCGTAAGTTTCTTGATATTCTTGTGTGTTTTAGAAAATGAGAGGAGAAAGGATTTCTTATATCCAATTCTAGGGCACAAAATTCTAGAGAGGCCGACATAGGAGAATTAAATTCCAATTAGGCCTATACCCCTAGAAGTGGACCTATATTAAATATCTTTTAAGAGTCGCCACTTCTAAACCTGAAATAGTCGACCTGGAAGCGGGAAAATATAATTTTGAGTTTCCCCCCACATCCTACAAACTTTCCAATGGAAAAGGGGGACCTGGGTCAAGGTCGAGGTTGACCTTGACCTAGGGGGTTAAGACCCCTGCAAAATATGCCAGGTAGGGAAAAAAGTGCCCGGAGAGGCTCAATCAGGGTCCTAAACAAGCATAGAAGATGGAAAAGGGGAAGAAATGAGAGGACACCATGATAATGGCCCAAAAAACCCCCTAAGGAGGGATACACAGTCTTAACATGGAAGTGCTTCCATTTTAAGATGATACATTAAGCCCCCACTTGAGTTGGAGTATGGAAATTGAATATACTTGCGGTAAAGTTAAAAGAAAGACTCCAGTGGATCGAAACAAGGTAGAACATCACTTATTCAAGGACATGAGCCCCCATGCCAAGGATTATAACTCAACATACACAGACAAGGGCACAAAAAAAAAGACTTGAAGCTAAAATATACAAAAAAGAGGGGTTAGTACAAAAACAAACCCAAATCAACTAGAAAAGAAAACCTTGGTAAGAAATGCTTCCTACACTAATATCATATTTGGAAAGCTATCATAAAAGCATAAATGATTATATAAGAAAGACAAGAGAAACACTATAAATAACATAGCTTCATGATCTAATCCTACTAGCATGAAAGTGAAAGAGAGAAAAGAGAGAGTGATTACCTCACCTAGTAACATGCCCACCTTACCGTGAATCGCCAAGGAGGGAGAGCCCAATAGCTATCTGAACCTGATAGTTCACCCATAAACTATGCTTTGTAGCTGTAATGCGTCTTCTAATGGCTTTTGGAATACCCATAGATCAACATTCTTGTATCACTATGGAATATAAAATGCATGTCTCTTCAGGATTTAGCTACTTATGTGCATTACCTTCCAAGGATTTAGTATATTTGAAATTGAAAATGCGTATCTCTTCAGGATTTAGCAACTTATGTGCTTTAGCTTCTGAGGATTTAGCAAAAAATAAAAATGCGTCTCTTTAGGATTTAGCAACTTAAATGTGCTTTACCTTCTAAGGATTTATCATGCTGTAAAATGTAAACTATAGTATAAGGGAGACCCTATATATGCCCCCTCCTTATTGTGGCTACCTAAAAGACATGATAAAGAAGAGAAGGGGGATACCTACTACACAAAATAAGGAGATATCCTATTAGCAACAATCTACACTATATTCTTAGCAAAGAGTATTGACCCTTACATCTAAGAGCATAGATAATCGTGAAAAGGATATGTCACTTATGGAAAAAGGATCCTCAAAGAGGAAGAGATCTTATCAACAATACCCCCACCATAGAGGAGTGCTTTGGATAAAATATCATCTTTCAAATAAATGCAAAGAGGGATCAAAGATTCAATCATCAAGCCCCCTGCAATCAAGATGAAGAGGAATCTTGGAATGAAGGAAGCAAACTCTAATCCAAAGCAAGGGAAAGAGTTTATAAAGAACAATAATTTTCAAAATAAAGAAGAGGTGATGACCTAGGACAATCACCTCTCATATAAAAGGGTATCCATTGCCAAAAAATAAGTCTTTATAAGGAAATAATATTGCAAAATAAACAAATGCCACTAAGCTAAGGAAAGTATATCCTTAGACAAAGAGAAAGAAAGAAAACCTTTCCCCCTAGGGATGAAAGAAAGGGATATACCAATTAGATCAAGATATGTTGTAATAAAGGGATATCTTTGCAAAAAAAATGTCTTAGAAAAGATATCATGAATAGTAGAAGAGAGCTATGGATGATTATGAGCAAAGGAAGGATGTACCATATCATAATAAAAAACCATAAGGATAAAATATAGAAAGAATAACCAATTAAGCTAAAAAATAATACATGTTGTTGGAATTATATTGGAATGATGTATTGAGAGGGGAGGGGTGAATCAGTACCTCTAAAAATTTTCTTGGTTAGCCCTTTAACCCTTTGTCATCAGTTTGTAAATTATCTTATCTAACTATTCATATTTCTTTATGTATATGCAATCATAACATAAGTTCTTTAATATGTAACCATACAAGAAACATTCATGAAAATAGATAACACATGACACAAGATATGATATCATAGAAAAATCCTGTTAGGAAGTAAAAACTACGGTGGGGATTTTTACCCACAAGACTTCACTATTTATAGATAAGAAGGGGTAGGTTAAGGCTTACAATTGGTCACTTCTGATGACCTACCCTATTAGGAGTATTACAATGGAGACCTGTTAAGATCTACTTCATTTGAAGCTTTAGCAACACTGTTAAGTGTGCACTCTGTTAAGATATTTGTAAAGAACGGTTAAGTCTACCTTCTACAAAAATATTTTAGATGTGATGCACTTGTTAGAATTCAACTACATAAGTCTTTGATATAATGATGTATGCAATCTCTAATTGCTGATAACAGATCCAATAAAGCTTCCTATGTATGAGTAATCATCTTTTCATGATTGAATAATACCTTTGTCTGCACGTCGGTAGCCTCTGTGTGTTCTTGATAACTGGTGTGATCTATTTCTGATCTTTGCATGAATTCTACCTTCTGCTCCTTAGATGCTCTTTATGGATATCAAAAACAACAAATTCATAATTCACAATTGATTGAACATCTATTTATACTTGATTTTAGCTCTATTCTTGATTCACACTTCACAAGTTAACTCTAGATCCAAGGTTTACAACTTGACCTTGATCTTTTTAGTCAGATATGTTTTAGATCCATTAGGATGCTTTAAAACATTTACATAATGCTTGCCTTACCCTCAAGTAATGATTTAAAACAAATTAAAACTCTATAAATAGAATTACAATGCTTTATCTGACGTGTAAAAATTAGATCCACTATTTGCGGGTTCTCTAACTGACTGTCAGTTCTGATGGTCGGGCTTCTCTGTCAGTCTGTCAGTTTTCTTTTCCATCGGTGTTCCTTTACTAAACTGATCGTGGGGTCTGCCTTTTCTTCTCTATCAGTTTTTTTCTCAAAACTATATCGTCGATGATGATCTTTATGTTATGTTATTGACCCGTTAGTGATGTCCTATTTACTTTGTCGGTTCAACACTTGTCAGTGTTCATTGGTCAATTCCATACTTAGCATTTTCTTGTGACTTTTTTGTTCTATCAAGTATGCTCGCTATCTATTGGTTATGCTTGTAGTCCATCGGTTATGCTTGTACCAATGATCTCTGTCAATGTTTTTCACTAAGTGGACTAATGGGAAAATTAATATCATCAATCTCCCCCTTTGACATTAGTATCAAAAAAATGATATGTGCAACATACTGAATGTATTAGTATGTACACCTGTGTATACTCCTTCCTTAGTCATTTGAGTGACTCCCCCTATGTATATGCTGATAAGTGTAAGTATATAAACATTTCCTTATGTACTTTTCTTTCCCTTTTTTCTGATATGTTGTACATAACTATCTTTACAAATCTATTCCTTCTGTACATACAATATATATAAATTTCTATTCCTCTTTTTTTGATAATAAAGGCAAAGGTACTTACAGCTTATCAAAAAGGTGGGAATGTGAGGACCTGATCTCCTCCATCATCTTTTCCCATTCATCCTTCAGCATTTCTAGAGCCATGTGCTCATGTGATATCCATACGTGTATATCATAGATGATGTCTACTACAGACATCTCTGGGGTTGCAATTAAGTTTCTGGATTCAGAAATATGCTACTGTAGAATAGTAAGATTAGGCAAGATGTGTGCCTGTAGTTTGGTAATATCACCTCTTAATTGTGTTTCAGCATCCCATATTTCTTTCCTTAGCTTGTTAGCCTCAATGACCTTTCCATGATGTGCCTTGATACTATCTGCATTTGAAGTTAGGCTTTGTGCACTCGTTGTGACATTATAATCTATTTCTTCTAACTTGTCACTATTTTCTTTTGTAAACTTTTCAAGCATGCACATCTTTTGAACTAAGTTAATTACCTTAGCAATCATTGGCTCTAATTGATTAGTTAGTTCAGAGAGCTTTACCTTGTTCACTGCCACTTCTTGGTTGATCTTATCAATTAACTTGTATTGATACTTTTTCTCTGCTTGTTCTTCCATAGCTTGTTCTGCATCTACATTCTGGTCTATGATTGCGTCGGTAAGAACAACTATTTTCTGCTTAACTGTAGCATGTTGTTCAAATTTTAACTCAAGATCAATTTTTTGGAGAATGTCTCTTGCCTTGTCAAGTGCCACTGTTTCCCTATGTTCTTGTATCATTTTCTTCTGAATGGCTTTCCTTTGGCATAGCACTCCAAACTCTTGAAGTTTATCACTATCCAAAGTAGTAATATCCCAATTTGGGACTTCTATTACTTCATCCATTGTAACAGCCAAGATGTCTTTCTTCAATGCTTTCCTCTTCTTCTTCTTTGGCTGGGTGCCAGATTGATGTACTACCATGTGTAAACCTTGAGATTGGGTTGACTTGGTAGGTGAGGGTCGAGAAGATGAAGCATCCTGTTATTTCTATTCTGAGTCCACTAATTGGTTTTGTGAAGACGTCTCCTCATTGGCCTTAGGTGTATCAATAGATATATCTTCTTTGTGTTTTGTGCCTTCATCCTGCTTGAATCCTTCACTCTTATCTTTTTCTTCACTTTTTCTCAATGCATCCTTAGTTTTGTTATATGCTTCTTTGTTTTGTTCATTAGACACTTCTTGCCGAGTGTTGGTTGCATCTTTCATTTATGTATCTGTATCCTTTTGAGTGTTGGATGCATCTTTGTTTTCATCATTACCCATGTCCTTGGGTATACCATCAACTTTCTTAGATGATTTGTCCTAACTTGATTGAATATCAATAGCATCTATTAATATATTCATATTTGTCAGTGTATTGACTGTTGCAATGTTAATAGTTGAATCATGTCTATCGGTATTGCCCTGTGCATATTTATATCTTCATCTTTTTGTACTTCTACTGTAGGGTCTTTTCCTGTAATGTCATTGACAATGTTGTCTAACCATGATTCATCATTTATATCATCAACTAAGTTATCTTTTATTGTCAAGTCATCCTTGGTAAATTCTTCATCTTTACTCAAGTCAATGTGAATTGGACTTGGTGGATTTTGACTCTCTTCACTTTGAGTGTGGTCAAGAGTAGTGTCTGGCCATTTTTCATCTACAATATTAGTATCTTTGGGGCCTTCTGGATAACTCTCTTCTTTATCCATTTCAACAGATGAGTCATCTTTGTATTTCATTGATGGTGATTGGTTCTTTCTCTGGGCTAGCTTCCTTAGTGGGCTTTTTGAGTATCTTGCACCACTTCTTAATGCTATTTTTATCAAGATCAATTAGCTTTCCCTTGAGAAATTCATATGCTCTCATTTTTGGTGAGAACTCTTTTTCATACTTCTTCATAATCTCATCAATTTGTTCCTTTATTGAATTAGGATGCATAAGAGTAACAAGTACTCTTTCTCTTATCTCCTTTTCTTGATATAGTGCAAATGTCCATCTAGTTGATAATCTCTTCGACAGTTCTTTGGGAACATCATATTCTGAGAATTCTAGTGGAACATAGTGATGTTTGCACATTTTAACAATTATTGCTTTCTCAATCTTATTTTGATCCTCTGTACTAAATTTTATCCATTTCCTTATGTTAGGATCAGAAATAGATTGGGATTCTGAGATACTCTTGCATATTTTATCAATTGCTGTTGGAACCAAAGGTTCCTTTTCCTTTTGTATTTCTACATCAGCTGCATCCATAGCTGAGTCTTCTATATCCTCATTTGTCTGAACAAATTTCCTCCATTTGGTATGTTTCCCAACTGGTTGTTTTCCCTTTGATGTGTCAGGTTTCCTTTTATACACCTTTCCTTTTACCATGGGAGAAGGAGTTTCATCCTTTATTGTCTGACTCCTCATTCTAGATTTCATAGGTGGAGGAGGAGGTGGTGAATCAAACTGTTCTTCCTCTGACTCATTTTCCTCTACTATGTCACCGATGGGTAGCTGGTCCTCGGTGATTTCCTCCTTACCCTCTTGTTCCTGTTCACCTTCCTTTTCTTCTTCACCTTTAGAAGATATATTCAATTTCTCCTTCAATTTATTTACCATTCTGCTTGACTATTTTACAGCTTTCTTGACAACAATATTTGTTTTAATCTTTTGTTTGGCCTCTTCATAGGTGCCAAATCTTAATTGCATGTTGTCCACTGGTTCATTCATTAGTGCCTCAATGCATTCATTGGCTTGCCCTATTTTGATTTCATATTCTAACCGTGAAAGCCATGACTTCCTAGGTACTACTGCTTGAATATACGTGAAATCAGTATCTACCATGAAACATATATTTTCTATGTGTTCCTCTATCAGATTTTTAAGAATCCTTGTTCTATTTTGCAACATTTCCTTAATGGTTTTGAAATACTCATGAATTACATTATCAAAATCTATTCCTAGTGATTCTATGAATTCACCTATCTAAATGGTTATAGGTCTGCTTATGTCCCATACAACTTTTCCTATTGAAGGAAAGTATTCTTCAAAGTAAAAGAATATGCTCATTATAAGGGAACAAAACTTACATGTGTTTGATTTTGAAGATCTTATAGTGTACATGTTCTCCTCCAGTTGATGTAACGGGATCTCTACAAGATCCATCTTCTTTCCTTGTTTGATGATTTTGTATGTTGTGCTCATAGAAGTGCATGATATTCTATTCATTCTTCTTGCCTAGAAGATTTTATATCCTATGACACATTCTCCAAACTTCAGCTCTACGTCGGTGATAGTGTTGACCTTAAGTGCTCTTTTGTCTGATTTAGCACCAGTCAGTTTTTCCACTTCCACTAGGGATGGATGCTTGTGAGCTTGTGGTTTATCGGTTGTAGGATAACCAATAACTATGTGAATAACATCCTTTGATATTGGATTTGGCTTATTAATTCATAGAGTCTTGTTGTGCATTCTGCTGAGAACAATCTTTATCCATTCTATTTTGAAAAATTTGGGAAAATGTACTGTATATGTGAGTCCTTTCACTTCCAGATGCTTGTGCTCATCTTTGAGTTTTCTAGCTTCATCACATAGTGCCCTCTAGGCATTATCTAGGTCTAGATCTCCTATTTCCAAGATCTTGCAGTGTATATAGGACCTTATGTCTTCTACTAGCAAAACCCTAGGTGGGATTCTGGAGAATGATCTGGAATCGTTAGGTTGTGATGCTATTTATTGATGTGGCTTGTATTTGGGTTTAGCACAAGAGCCTCTATTGACAAGCTTGAACATTTTCTTCTTGTCTTCCTTAATCTTTTTAACTCTAGAAGTCAATGCCATTGTGTTACAAAAATTTAGGGCTTTTCATAAATAAAATAGTGCGATCGGTGAATGTGGTTACTTACTAAATTTTTGTGATTGCCTGTGAATGTGAATGCTTTGTGTCAAATTGATTTCTACTGGGTCGCTCTCCAAATTGCTCTGAAATTGCTTTGCTCTACTAAAAAATCACGGGTGCAAAAATGAGTTCACCCGTCAGGCTTTTATAACTTTTATGCCCTAAGTTGTCATTAATGCTCACCAAATCATCGGTATACAAAGACTGAGTTTGTCGATAGAGGAATTCATAACATCTTCAGTGTCTGTGAAAAGCATTAGGGTTGCTAGAAGCTTTGGTGACTTCACCGATGATGGTCGGTAAAGTGGTGAAGACAAATTTTGTTTCCTCAAGGTTCACAGATGTCCGTCAGTTTACACTTAGCAACTTGGTATTTGTGTAATGACCAATACATTCTGGTAAGTAATGCTAACTTTTCTGTGTGTGTTCACCAATGCAAATTTGGACCCAATAATCGATGGTTTATTTTCAATAGTTTAGAAAATAACAATATATTGCATCTTTATTCATGCTAATATTACAATATGAACTATGTGTAATGGAACTGATGCATAATATAACTTTTTATAATGCAGTTCCATACTTACTTGTGTAATTTAGTTGGAAATAGTGATGTCATCAGATCCATTGGATGGGGTGTCACAATGCATTGCTTGTTTCAGCACCTTCAGTGTTTGTGGCTTTTACCCACATCTTGTTTCTCATTCTCTTGATGTCATTAGTGGTATTTCCATTGGGATATGTACTTGTATATGTCAGTCAGTTTTTGCAATCTTTTATCATATGTCAAACCTTATGACAATGCAAACATGCCATACCTAGATTGGTCCAACCTCTTGACCTTTTGGTCCACTTTCTCATACAGTTGGCAACAATATGACCATTCCTTCCACATGCTGTGTAGTTTACCCATGTTTTATAGTCCCAAACATATGAGTTACCTACTCTTGTTGGTTTGTATCTATTATCAGTTTCTTTTGGTGTCCATGACTTGTTGTTCTTTTTCCAACACTCCTCATGTGTATGCCCATTCATCTTACAGGTAGGAAAGTACTTGTCCATGTAGGTTTTAATTTTTGGATTTGTCACTTTGGATCTGCACTCATGTGCCTTGTGTCCTTTCTTTTGACATTTATAATAGTTACCAATGAAAGTAGATTGTGCTTGAGGAATACCTTTCATTTTTCTTCTGTAAATGTTTGAGGTGTGGCCGGGTTTTCCATAGTGATTGCATGACAACTTCTTGGATCTTGGGGTTGTGAAAGCATTCCTTTGATCTGGTTGATTAGAAGATTCACCATTCTTGTTGTACCCTAATCCTATGTAGTTGTTGACTCTTCTCTGTCCATCAAGAAAATCATCCATCCTTTTGTTGCTATCTTCAGCTTTCTTGATCAATTCGTTGTGTTGATTCTGGACTTTGATTTCATGCTTCAATTTTTCATTCTCTTCTCTTAGCTCACCAATGATTTGTATTATTTCAATGAGTTCTATATTTAGTCTGTTTGCATCTTGACTCATAAGAATAATTTGGTTGGTAACCTCATGGTGATGCTTAGTAAGTCTTTGAATCTTTGATTCTTTCTCTTCCAGCTTCTCTGTTATTTTCCTCCTATCATCAATGGCTAGTATTCTTTTATTTTAAGCTTTTCTTGCATCATTCATGCCATCAATCATTTTCACCATTTGAGTCTCTTGACCGATTTGCAGCATTCTCAATTTCTCGGTCAGATGTTGATTGGCCTCATGTAGACTTGTGATCTTTTCATCTGATTGGTCTGATGCTTTATTTGATGTTGATTCTTTTGTATCAAAGTAATCTTGTATTTCTGATTCTTTGTAGTCCTTCTCATTTAGCCTATTTGCCATAATCTTTCTTTCATCAAGAAGTTTTCTCAAGTTGATTCTTGCCTCTTTATACTGCTCATAGTTTATTTGCATTTGTAACTGCTCATTCTCAATATTCATGTCTAGTCTGTACTTTTCCATTCCTCTGATATTTTCTCTTAAGTCTTTAATCTTTTTCAAGAAAGAGACTTAGCTCTGATACCAATTGTTGGAATTATATTAGAATGATGTACTAAGAGGGGAGGGGTGAATCAGTACCTCTAAAAATTTTCTTGGTTAGCCCATTAACCCTTTGTCATTAGTTTTTAAATTATCTTATCTAACTATTCATCTTTCTTTATGTATATGCAATCATAACATAAGCTCTTTAATATGTAACCATACAAGAAACATTCACAAAAATAGATAACACATGACACAAGATATGATATTGCATAAAAATCCTATTAGGAAGTAAAAAATGCCATGGGGATTGTTACCCACAAGACTTCACTATCTAAAGATAAGAAGGGGCTGGTTAAGGCTTACAATTGGTCACTTCTGATGACCTACCCTATTAGGAGTATTACAGTGGAGACCTATTAAGATCTACTTCATTTGAAGCTTCAGCAACACTGTTAAGTGTGCACTCTGTTAAGAGATTTGTAAAGAACGGTTAAGTCCACCTTCTACAAAAGATGTGATGCACTTGTTAGAATGAAACTACATAAGTCTTTAATCTGATGATGTATACAATCTCTAATTTCTGATAACAGATCCAATAAATCTTCCTATGTATGAGTAATCATCTTTTCATGATTGAATAATACCTTTGTCTGCATGTCGGTAGCCTCTGTGTGTTCTCGATAACTAGTGTGATCTGTTTCTAAACTTTGCATGAATTCTGGCTTCTGCTCCTTAGATGCTCTTCATGGCTATCAACAAAAATGAATTCATAATTCAAAATTGATTGAACATCTATTTATACTAGATTTTAGCTCTATTCTTGATTCATGCTTTGCAAGTTAACTCTAGATCCAAGGTTTACAACTTGACCTTGATATTTTTAGTTAGATATGTTTTAGATCCATTAGGATGCTTTAAAACATTTATATAATGCTTTCTTGACCGTCAAGTAATAATTTAAAACAAATTAAAACTCTATAAATAGAATTAAAATTCTTTATCTGATGTGTAAAACTCAGATCCACTATTTGCGGGTTCTCTAACTGACTTTCAGTTCTGATGGTCGGGCTTCTCTGCCAGTCTGTCAGTTTTCTTTGCCATCAATGTTCCTTTACTAAACTGATCATCGGGTATGCTTTTTCTTCTCAGTCGGTTTTTTTCTCAAAACTGTATCATCGGTGATGATCTTTATGTTATATTATTGACCTGTCAGTGATGTCCTATTTACTTCGTCGGTTCAACACTTGTCAGTGTTCATCGGTAAATTCCATACTTAGCATTTTCTCATGACTTATTTGTTCTGTCGGGTATGCTCACTGTCTACCAGTTATGCTTGTAGTCCACTGGTTATGCTTGTACCGATGATCTCTGTCAATGTTTTTCACTAAGTGTACTAATGGAAAAATTAATGTCATCACATGTTAAGAGCATAAATGATCCTAGAAAAATGGAAGAAATACCTCTTTCCCCCCAGTCAAGAGACAAGAGGAGGAAAGATCTATATTATAGAAGAACGAGGGGTATTCCCCGTATGGAAATTATGAAGAAATTGTTATACCGCACGAGAATATCTCTTTCTCTAACATATATCTTGAAATTCACACAATCAACATGTAAATGTATATTACTATAGTGAAAAGGACATTTGTACTTGGAGAGAGCATCTTTAGGTATAGGTTTAAAGATTTCTTTCTTAGAATCCATTAACTGAACATACACCTTCTTAGCCACATCTTGAGGGGTATCAGGGTAATCTAAGGAAGGTGTTGGAAGAAGAACATGAAGAGGAGGGCGACGATCAAAATCAACCACATTAAATTGAGATAGAGGAAATCCTAGACCATTCATATCTTGTTTAGGGGATAAATGAACCAGCTATTTAATACCTTGTTCATTAACACCGAGCCATATACCCTTATAACCTTGTTTGGCCACCATATTGTATCTTGTAGTCTAAATATCTTGTAAAGCTTCTACAGGCGGTGATTTTTCATGGTGATCATGAGAAAATGTTTTGTAAGGGGGAATGATAGGTTTAGAAGAAGTTTCTTTTCTCTTACCTTTAATATCATCATGGATCTGATAAGAAGGGGAAGGTAAATCAAAGAATTCTTGCACATCTGCATCATGAACCATATTTTGAGCTCCATCATAAGTGTGGGAAGAACTAGGGATAGAAGATGGAGAGATAGGAGTGAGAATATTATGAATTGGATTAGAAAGGATAGGATTAGGATTAGGAAGATTAGGAAATAGATTAGGAAGGATAGGATTAGCATTAGGAAGATTAGCGAATGGGGTATCATCTACCAAATTCTTCACATAATCCAAAAAAGAAATAAGTTCGCCACACAAATTCTTAATAAAATTTTTGAAAGTAGGAAGGCTAGTAGTAGTCAATCTCATAATAGCATAAGCAAGTGAAACATGAAGAGTGACAAACACAATGAAATGGATGATATTCTCATAAACATCATTATAATTGAGGTCCCCAGGCATAACATGAATAGGTGTATTGAGAATAACCAAACCAACCTTAACATGTAGCATAATAATGCCCAAAGTTCTCTTTGCAATATTATCAAATCATGAATAGGAACATTATTAGGATGAATAGTTATAATATTAGCCTTAATTGTCTTAAGAATATCCATGCTACAAACATTAAGCCCATATCCATTGTCAATTAATGTTCTATGAATGATACTCTAATTAATAGAAACAACAACCATGAGAGCATCATATTGATTCTGCACCTCAACAAAAGGTAAATAATCATTGGTAAATAAAATAGGAGGTACAGAAGGCATAGTATGTATGAACTCCAAAAATGAATTAATATTCTCTTGGTTAGGAGGCGAAGAAGGAAGGGTAGATAAAGCCTTTTTCAATGCCTCATGATATGTCAGAGAAGTTTGAAGCAATTCCCATGAATATATCTTAGCGGGAGTAGCATGTAATTGTTCAACTAATTCATACTCCTTAAAGGAAGATGGAAACCTAGGTGCATGAGGAAGCATAGGTTGAGAAGGAGGTAAAGAAACTAGAACAGTAGGCTGAGGGTTATTCTGTGTGCGATAAAAATGTGAAACAAAACTTGTGATATCAAAGAAATCCAAAGGATATCTAGGTTTACCCTTAATTTTTATTCGAGGACATCCTTTTTACATCAAAAAAGGTTTAGGATATAACATTCTAGGTGCATCAATGTTGCAAATAGTGGAAAATGAAGGTAACCATGGACACACCCTATGGTAAAGGTCAATTGAAAAGGTTATAGAGGAGGATGAAATAGGAATAGGATCAATGGAGATCTTATTCGAACAATTTTCATCCTCACTACCATGTACCTCATAAAGGGATCTATCCTCTTTTGCAATAAAAGACTCATCAAAGTATTCAAAACAAAAAGCATACATGTTGAACACAAAGTAGCACTACAAGCATGAAAAATGTAAATGTTTTTGTATTTTTAAAGAAAGTTTGTGATTTTTTTTTAAATTTTGAAATATAAATACAAGAGCATAAAATAAATCTACTTTTATATGCATGTAAGATATAACATAAAATGCAAATCTAACACCAAAAGGAAATATTTTTCGCAAACGAGCTCACCAAAATGTATAGTTGGAAAATATGTGGATATGGTTTAGAACAATGGGCGATTACACATAAATGAGACCCTATGCCTCTATTAAACACATAAATTTAATTGTAATGATAAGGAATAATAATGTGGAAAGTGTGTAAAGAATATTGAAATGACATACATACCTCATAACATAGTAGATCTCGAAATACCTATTTTCTGGTGTCTGTATCAAGTTTCTAGAAAACCTGCAACCAAATCTAGAACATAAACACAGAGACAAAGAAAACCTTGAAATATTTTTCTTTTCTAAGATAGGTTGACCTTGAGCCAAATATGGGGGCACAATTGTACCCCTTTATGTCGACCTTGACCTGCACTACTCCGATAGAAAATATGTTAGCAGATCCTGAAAGTTTGGCAAAAAGGGTATCCAAATTTGCTCTGTAATTTGATGTTTCGTACCTATACCTGCAAGAAAAATGGTTTTTTTGTTGGGGGAGGGGTTTTTATTAGTCAAACCTTAATTTAGGAATTAACCTTGAAATCAAAATTGAAGTTGAGAATGCTAGCAAGTAGTAGAAGTAGATCTAACAGTGAAGCTATGGTATTCAATATATATTCAATTGTAATTCAAATGTAAACAAGTATGTTAATATTAAAGCTTAGAATCAACATTAAAAACCATAAATGTAAACCAAAACCTCCATGATTGTATTCTTGGAATCCACCTTGAAGGAATAATGAATGAATCTTGAGGATGCACAAAGGATCTTGAAGGAAAATCACACCACCATGATGGATAGATCTAGGGTTTGAATGATGAATCTTGAATGCTTCAACCAAATCCCTTCAAAGGCTTGAATAATTGAATCCTTGATCTTCAATGGAGAAATTGAATTCTTGAGAAGAAGACTTGAAAACCTTGATTGAACATCTGGAAGCTTGAAAGCATGTAGAACAATGGATGCTTGAAAGTAGACAATCGCTTCGATAAGTTTCTTGATATTCTTGTGTGTGTTAGAAAATGACTGGAGAAAGGCTTCCTTATATACAAGTCTAGGGCACAAAATTCTAGAGAGGTTGACATAGGAGAATTAAATTCCAATTAGGCCTATACCCCTAGAACTGGACCTATATTAAATATATTTTAATATTCTCCACTTCGAAACCCGAAATAGCTGACCTGGAAGCGGGAAAATAAAATTTTGAGTTTCCTCCCACATCTGACAAACTTTCCAACCTTGACCGAAGGGGTTAAGACCCATGGAAAATATGCCAGGTGGGGAAACAGTGCCCAAAGAGGCCCAATCAGGGTCCTAAATAGGCACAAAAGATGGAAAAGGGGTAGAAATGAGAGGACAACATGATAATATCCCAAAACACGCCCTAAGGAGGGCTATACAGTCTTAACATGAAAGTGCATATGTTTTAGTGGATGGATTTTGAGAAGAATGAGGTTGGGTTGGATCTCATTTTGCGGGAAGGGGGCCAATATATAAGGTTTTAAAACCTTGGACATCTCTATTTTGGGTCAACCCAACTGGTAAATACTTCTTAATGTTGATGAACAACATTTTAGACCCTGAGAAAGGTAAGTATGCCATTTTAGTTCCTCATTTTGTGATTAATCATAATATTTGTTTAATGGCTATGTCATTGATGGGAAAGTTCTTGGGTTCCAAACCTAATATTGAAGTAGCTAGAGAGTATGTGAGGAAATAATAGATTCCTAAGGGAAAATTTGAGCTCTCATCTTTTTCGAAAGGTTTTTTCTCTTTTTCTTTCTCTTGTGAAGATGACATCTCTTCTATTTTATTTGGAGAGTCATGGGTTATCAAAACAAATTTGTTGGCTCTTAAAAATGGTCACCTAACCAAGATCTTTCTAGTTCTATTTTTGATGTTTTCCTAGTATGGGTGCATTTACCAGGGTTACCTATGGAGTATTGGAATGAATATGTTTTCAGAAGTATTGCAAGATCTTTTGGAGAGCTTTTATTTATAGATCTAATGAAAACAACAAGGGATATATTCATCTTTGCTAGAATATGTCTTGGTATTATTCATTCAACATATGTTCCCTATTCCATAGATATTGTATACAAGCTAGGATCATGTTCTCAACCCATTGAGTTTGAACCTTTTCCCTTCATTTATTTCAGTTGCAAAAACTCTAGCCATTAGGCAAGGAAATATCCTCTTTGAATATAGAAAAAAGATAGGAGATCTCATTATAGAAAAACGTTCAAAGTTTGGAAGGATAAAACTAAAGAAAGATAACAATTAAAAGGGGAAAATTGTTTCAAGGATTGGATGAATGGTAACCCTTAGGAGCTCAAAGGTAATAATGAAAGGTGTAACGGAAGAAATGAGGAAATAACAAATGAAACTATAAATCCCAATGAAGAAATAGAAAATTGTGAAGATAAGAATCATGCTACTCCTGAAAGAGAGAGATGAATACATCTAATGGATGATAGAAGTGGTCCAAATAGGAAAGGAATTACCTATTTACCCTCTAGATACAACAAATGTGGTTCCATCAACTTAACCATTAGTTTAAGAATAGAGGGAGGAACTTTCATCCCCTATAGATATCCCAACGGTGGCTCCATTTACTTTATAGCAATATGTTGGTCAAGAATAGAGGGGGATGCTAATAAAAATATTTTTGTTTTTATTAACTAGAATGCTCTTATAATGTCTCAAGAATTGACTTTGGTAAAGAGAATATGAGTCAAAATAAAATGAATTTGGATGATGAGAATTCTTTTACTAAAGTAGAGAGAAAAAAATGAAGTAAAAAGATTCTCATAATAGGAGTGTTTACTAGAAATAGATCTAAGGTGGATTGTGGGTCATAAAGACCTCTCAAATAAAATCAATAAAATGGAATAGGGAACACAAATTCTTACAAATTATTTCTGATGGGGTCCAAGAACCATCCCAGAGATATGCTCTAGTAGTACCCCTTGTAAAAAATGAAAGTCATGTCGTGGAATGTTAGAGTGATCAATAGATCTCATAAGCATGATATTTCATCTAATTCGGTATGGTACCATAAACCAGACATTATGTAGATTCAGGAAACAAAGATGTCAAAGGAAAGAGTGAAAAATATTAATTTTTTCAAGAACTGCACAGTCCAAGGTAATAGCTTGAATGGAGCTTCGCGAGATATTGTTACCTTTTGGAATCAAACTATATTTCAAGTATTCTAGTTTGGGAGGATGGTAACCATGTTGCAAATAGGTTTAGACGTATCAAGGATGTTTTCTATTGGATTATGTCTAATACCTATGCTCCAAATAATAAGAAAAAAAGGATAAAATTTTGGAAAAATTTAGCCTCCTTTAGTTATAAATTTCCTAAAGATAATTGGCCTATTGTTGGGGATTTCAATACCTATTTACAAGAAGAGGGAAAGTTTGGTGGATATAAAATACAGTTAGATAGTAGAATAGACATAATGGACTTTATAAATAGACAAGGATTACATGATCTATATTTTAAGGTAGCTTCCTTTACCTATATGAATATGAGATTTGGGAATGATCTTATTTAGGTTAGATTGGTTTGTGCTTGTGTTTCCCTGTAAAGGAACCCTCAAAATAGGAGGTAAAATATGTACTTAACAAAATTTTTTAAAACATAAAGTTATAACATCACTACAAGTGAAATAAAAACCTAATAAAATAAGCAAAGATAACAACAATGCTCCTCAAAAGACCATGCACAAGCAAAAGACTTAGATCACTTCCAAAGGTTCCATGAAAGCCCCAAACAAGCATGAATTAATAAAACACACTAAAGCTACCACATGAGAGTCCATAACACGTTCATAAACCCCAAAAGAGAATACTAGAACATTGTCAATGATAACCAATCAAGGAGACAGTGCCATCCTTGGTGAAAACTAAAACAAGATTAATTTTAAGCCCAAATTGAAGGAAAAAAATCATAACTACACCATATGGAATAAAAGAAATATGACTCCAAATACATGAGAAAAACCCCATGGAAAAAGAGTATCCGAAGATGAAATTAATTTCTAAATAGACCCTCAATAAGTGCTCATTATTTCACATACCCTACAATAGATGTGCTAAAGTAGTTTATAGATGCACTAGTTTGTTTCTCATATGCACTATATTTTATGTTTCACATGCACTGATCTGAGTCTCAGATGCACTATTCTATGTATCATATGTGCTAATCTGTGTAGAATATTCACTACACTATGTAGATTATGCACTACTTTGTGTGGCATATGCACTATACTTTCCTACAAAATACAATTTCATCTTCAAATACTTATGGATGAGGGTCTCTCAATGAGATAATAAAGTAGGTTTGTAGACACCAACGTATGAATAAAAATACAAAAATTTCTCCACACTAGGGAGTACAAGATACAAAAATCAAGGGCATAATCACTTGATAGAAAAAAACCATAGCAAGAAGTAAACTAATCTACTATGCATAAGCACCAAATAGATATGTCAGTGAAAAAAGATACCAAGTCTAGAAATAACAAACCATGCTCAAAGATCTTCCTAAAGAAGATGGCCACCTCTACACCAGTCCCCAGTAGTGGTAAAGTGCAATGCCAAACTACCATATGCAGCCCTTATGCCCACTCACCATGTTCACATAGATAGTAACACAACCAAAAATATAAGGTACACACACACACACACACATAATTATATCACTCATGCCAATCAAGTGCATAATCTCAAAGGATAGTGTATGGATCAAAATATAATAAAAATACTAGATTAATTGGTTTCCGTTGCACCAAAATATCAAACTGTTAATGCCTGATACAACCACTAGAGTTATAGAATCCACAAGAGGTTTTTAAACCCTTGTCACCAACCACTACATAGCCCGACTAATACCAAGGGTGCACACCTTGAAACACTCCCACCCTCAGGACATGCATTGGGTTGGAACTTGTGAACTTAGCTCTGATACCAGTTATTAGATTGGGTGGATCCTGTTGCACCAAAATCTTGAACTGTTAATGATTGATACAACCACTAGACTTATAGAATCCATAGGAGGTTGTTAAACTCTTGTCACCAACTACTGCATGGCCTGACTGAGACCAAGGGTGCACACTTTGAAAAAAAAATGTATAATATAGTATGGCACAAGTACATAGGGACACTACTAAAAATCTACATGGATACAATGCAGGGAGTCAAGGTGGTGTGTCAATACTTGGAGCTCATGGTAGCCCAGGTAACATAAAATCTTAGGTCAACGCTCATAGATAGACATACTTAGTGTGTATCTCAAGTCGACGTCCTCAGATGGAGAGATGCAATATATTATGTCAAAACTCACAAATGAATCTATATGAACCTACCTCATGTCTATCCCCTCAGACAGATATACTGTCATGTTTATCTTATTACTATGTTTCTTTTCCCTTTTATATTTTATTATTTTATCACTTGTTAAGGAACCCCTTCACATATACTATGCTAGACACTTGAAGGATGAGATCCACATAATGGGAAAATCCACTCCACTACCCAAGAAAAATCCCCATCTCATTCTTCAATGAGCCATAAGAAATAAAATTGCAGCAAGGCATAAGAAAATAAGATTCTTAAAGTCATAAAAAGCATAAGAACGTGGTGAACTCAATTGGTTTCAAGCCAAGAGTGTGGGTCCCTCAAGATCCTTATATGGCACACTCATTTCACTCATGTTGTAATCTCAAACACAAACATCACTAACTCAAGATTTAATGTCAAATCAAGGATCGCAAAATTCCAAAATGGAGAAACCCCACACACACGCATGTCACCCACACTCAACCAATCTCTTTTCCAGGAGTATATATTTCAAGGTGAATTTGATAATCACAACGTAAAACCACTCAATGTTTACAATGATAGGATAAATTCCAATTTCAAAATTTTTAGGAAATGCAACAAAAGAATAAGAACTAAAATTCAGTTCTTAAAGACGTCACCAATGATGATTCCCAAAAATGAAAAAAATTCAAACTTCAATCAAAGTGAAAAGAAGAAAACCCATTTTCCCTTACGAACCCAAAAATACACTTTGCCAATAAAATCCCCATTCTACGAACACACATAGAAAAATGGGTAGCATAAAATTACTAAAACCCCAAATTCTAAAATTGCAAAAATAAAGCATTTGTGTAAACCCAATCGGGTAACAAAAATAAACAAGATCATGGGAGAATGAAAATTATCAACCCACTAAAATATTAAAATTTATTTTGATAAAAATATGAAACAATTTGGAAGTTACAAGATTCCCTACCTCTCTCAAAGTGGAAAACACAAAAAAAAGAAGATAAAATGAATTTGTAGCAAAAACTCAAACACGTCCACACAAAACTTTGTGAAGGTGACATGATTCCAATGAGATACTACCCACAAAGATACAACAAATGGATCAATCAAAATGAACAAAACAAGGATTTTCTCCAAACTAATTTGCAGCAAAATCACAATTTCACCCAAAAGGAAAAGTGAAAGTGAGGAAAAATAACTCCTTTTCCAATGAAAAGATCTTTTTTTTCCAAAAAAGACTAAAAGGATTTAAAATTAAATCACTTAAATAATTTAAACCAATTAAAGACAATACAAAAATAAATTAAACCAGTTCCAATGAAATAGACTTCAACTACGACTAATTAGCCAACAATTAATATAAATACTAAAATAATTAAATCAATATTTATATTCTAACTCAACTGCAAAAACTATGGGAACTCTAAATTCAGATTTGCCACATGTATCAGAGGTATAAAATAATAATCATAGGTACATCTCTAATACATGGATGATATTGGCTCAATAATGACGACCCGTGAAACTATCTCATGTACCACTACTAGGGATAAAGACAAACTAGAAACCTATAATTCAGGTGAAATGATGTCTGATACCTATACATTGAAATATGCAAACATCAATTACAGTTTATCACAATCCAAATAGTCAAAGCACATATAAGAATAATAATAAAATGTGCCTAGTGGAACATTGACGCTCTAGTGACATGATTATTTATATGTATTATATTTGTTCCATTTTATAATCCTCATTGTACATATTATAATACATAAGTAAAGGTTAGGTTAGTTTTCATCATGCACAGTTAGGTTAGCACACATAGGTGGGTTTTCATCATGCACAGTTAGGTTAGCACAGACTAAGTTTAAGGGTCATGTTTCCTTATGGTGGAAAGAATTGTAGAAATATAGATAGAACAATTTTGAAATGAAAATCACTAGATGGAGGATAATGGTTTCTAGATTGAAAGATAAATTCATTCCTAAAGATTATGTATTGGAATTTTTCAAGAAGTGTTAGAACTTGAAGCATAAGGATATGAGTGTGAAGGAATACACTGAGGAATTTTACAAGATGAACATCAGATATGGACAATGAGATATATCTAAGGAGAAGGTAGCTAGGTATATAAATGGCTTGAGATTCAATATTTAATATGAGTTGAGTTTTTTTCAGATTTGTATGATTGAGGATTCTTATCAGTATGCATTGAAGTTAAAAGATAAGTTAAAGAGAAGACATATTAACCCTAGAAGGAAGGAGAAGAAAGTGAATAGTAATGGTAAAGAGAAGAAGACCATTTAAGTTGAGTCTACTCAAAAAACACCTAGAAGAGGGAATGGTAGCAAGAAATTTGAAGGCACTTGTTTCAAATGTGGTGGCATAGTACATAGAGCTTTTCAATGTTCTGAAGGATCTAATAAAATATTTGGTAGATAGAATCATTTGGAACATTAGGAGTAGACTATATATGATGCACTTGTGGATAATATGACATAACCTAAGATGGGATAATCTCTAATACTTAGGAGAATCATGTTGACTAAGAAGGAAGCTCAACCTATGGTCCTAGATACAAAGGAGGAATTTTTTTAGGACTAATTCAAATTAGGGGGTAAATGTTGTAAGGTTTCTATGGATGGAGGTAGTACTAATAATTTGGTATCAGAAGAAATGATGCAGAAGCTTAGATTGAAAAGGTTTCAACACCCCTTTCCTTATGGGATAAGTTGGTTTTTAGATGAACATATGGTGGAGGTGAAAGATCAATGTTTGGTGAAATTCAACATCGTATCTTAAAGAGATGACCTATATTGTGTGATGTGGTATCTATGAGTGATTTTAATGTTCTATTGGGTAGACCTTGGAAATTTGATAGGGGAACTATCCATGATTATAGAAGTAACTTGGTCACAATAGAGAAGGATGTAAAATTTTTTAATTTAGTTCCTTTGAAGGAGGCGGAGGGGAGAAGTGAAAGGAACTAAATTATAAAATGGTGGGACTGGATCGACGGACATGAAAATTTTAGTTATAAATCAATCTAATCTACACATATTCATAAAACTTGTAACTAAATAATGACTTCCAACAAACCTCTAATGAGCCAAACAAGTGCACACATGAATTTTTTATCTTCTCTTAGAGAGGAATGTGGGTGTTCTCTCCCAACACAAAATATAAATCCAAAAATTGATTTCTTTCTTGAGGTGATTGATCCTACAATGCAAACTAATAGAAGTTGAAAGGATTGCAAACTAGTATAAGGAACTAACTACAATATTTTAACCATGAGGATGAGAATATGAAGCTACAAACTATGATTCAAGATTAAACTAACATGAACATGGAAATTACTTAAAATACTTTAATAAATCTAGAACTAGTTGAGCATGATAACTATGCACTTCTAAATGATTAAAAATAAACTAGCATAATGACTCTACAAAAATTAATGATTGATGGAAAATGAAAAGAGAGAGGCTCTATTTATAGATTTTTGGAGGGCTTGGATGAGGCAGATCTCATGTGGCATCCACATAGGATAAAGGAGTGGTCATCCAAGAGGGAGAGTTTCTCACACATGTGTGAGAAACTCATGAAAATTATGGCTCAATGACAAGTGTAAGAGGGTGGGAGATACAAAGTGAGTAACATGTTGAGAATCTTCCAAAGAGGAAAGGGGAGAAAAGATGTAGTGGAACCCAAATTATGTGTGAGAAACTTTTGAAAATGATGGCTCAATGACAAGTGTAAGAGGGTGGGAGACCCAAAGTGAGTCATATGTTGAGAATATTCCAAAAAGGAAAGGGGAGAAACGATGTGGTGGAACCCGAATTCGCTGGATAAATTTTCATGCCTAATTTCTTAGGGAAGTATCTCTTATACCTATGTTGATAAATTTATATGTTTTATATTGCTCTTTTCTGTTAACGTTATTATTATTGATATTCAAATTCATATTTTTAGCCATTATATGTGTCTTTACGGTTTATTTGATACCTTTACACAGGTCCGTCCAATGATTAATCTTCAATGGAGATTGAAGGTTGGCGCTTTCCCTTAAATGAGAAAATGAATGACATTTATTCATTAAGGCTTTGCGATGAGCTAATAGGTGTCTGCCAAGTCTCACTTGGCTAAGGTCAAAGAAGGTTAATCACTGCATAGATCAAAATACATCATACTATTGGCGAGATCCCTCAATCGGCAAGATGCAGATCTTTGTATAATTAAGCTTAGAGACATGATGACACATGTCCCAGCCCCACTAAAGTTTGAGAAGAAAGGATCAAAGATCAATGATTGAAGTTTAGATATGATCTACCGTCGGTGTGTTTCCTCAAAGTGAAAGATAAAGGTTGTTTAACCCTCAAGGCAATATGACCAGGTGACACATGTCCTGACCCCACTAAAATCTCAGCAATGAAGAATGAATATCTATGGCTAAACTCCAATGAAGATCTAATCTCATCTAGGGTTCATGTTATGCCTCAAAGCTTAATATGCATGTTGTTTAACATTGAAGGCAATGCGATAATGTGACACATGTCAGGGGCCTGCCAAAGTCTAAGGATGCGACAACAAGGATACATATGAAAACACTTGATTGGTCGAATGAGATGATGAGGATTCATGTCAATTTATAAGATAGGTTAAAAAGTAGATTACTAAAGCTCTCATCATTTAGCACATGAGTCTAATTGACAGTGCTATTTTAACCAAGATCAAAAGGTGATTGATTGTTAGCTAAATCTCTAAGATTAATCTATGGTTAAGTAATATTAGGATCAACAGTCGATGTAATGCCTCAAAGTGAAAGATGATTGTTGTTTAATCTTAAAGGCATCATGACATATTGACACATGTCCTAGACCAAAAGACTATGAGAAATGAAATCAGTGGTTAAAAGACAGAAAAAATCAACAATAGGTGTGTTCCCTTGATCAGGAGATTCAAGAATTTTATCCATTAAGGCATTATGCGATCTTGACACGTGTCTTCGAGGGTCGAAAGGGAAAAAATCTTGGGCAGAAAAATGACATAAATTCATTTGTTTTTTTTAAAATACTTTTAATTATATTTTATTTGTCTTAGGGTTTTGATTATCATTTGATATGACATTGTTGTTTCCATGTAGATTTTTGAAGGTGGTGGATGAAAGAACAATGCGACCTGGGTGAAATACTAAAAGATAATATATGCAAACATCCATTGAGTAGTATGCATGAGAATGAAGGAGACCAAAGGGTGGTCGACAATGTCGACATTCCTATTCTCAATGATAAATCTCTCCGACACACCATAAATAATAGTCATTGTCAAAGGCAAAATATGTAGATGACCATGCGGTCAAAGTATTATGATAACCATAATGAAGAATCATTGTTATATCACACATGATATAATGACTTGAAAATTTATTATTATTCTGGATTATCTTTTACAAGTCACAAATGATTTATTAAGTGATTATTGTTAGTTTTCCTAATGGTCAACAACTATTTTTAAAGAATGATAAATCATTCCATAAATGTAATTGTAACTAATATTTAGTTGTTGATCTTAGGATTAGGTATTGGTTATGAACATATGTATTGATTTGAAGCTTGTTCGCATCCTTTGGAATTGATAGAAATAAGGATACCAAGATCAATACAAAGGATGATTATCATCATTTTTACTTAGATTGGATAGATTTGATCAACAACTATAACATAGACCTTGATGTACCATTTGTTCAAATTAATAAAGATAAGTGCTTTTTCTTTCATCTATGGGAATTGATTCAACTTCATTTTTGATTAGTCCCTTGGATTAAATATTTTATTTTTCTTCAAAATGATAGTTTCATGTTGCATACTTTGGAATAAATTTACAACTTTATTTTCATTTGGTATTTTCATCTTGCACGGTTAAATTCAATTGATTGTGGCCACAAACAATCGGTCAGTCATTTGAAAAGTTAAAGATGATTGAAATATCTATGGATTTATCTTAAGATACATTCTCATTTAAACACCTTTGAAGCGATATGTTTCTTATAAACTATCTCTAAGGTTGTACGTAGGGTTGGGGTGATTTTGACTCTATTGCCCATGATAGAATAAGGCACTGATCTAATCATTTATTGGATTGTGGTTATTCAGTTCATTGTTTACAATTTTTTAATATCTTATCCATATGTTCACTTCAATTTACATACATATTTTCTAAACATTCTTTCAATTACTCAAAGTTTTTCAGTATTCCATTTTATACTATATTGTGTTTAGTTTGATTTCTCTTAAGTGCCTTTTCCATACTTGATAGGGAGGATTTGGAAAGTGTTCTATCTTCTATAAAAACCTTAAGACTTGAAGGATAAGCTAAGGTAGAGGCCTACTAGCCTTGGTCCTGTAGAGCCAAAATTGAAGAAGTTCCAACCTTGCGTTGTTGTGACTTGTTAGTTGGCCAAATCACATGGGTTTCCTAGCATTAGATTGGCAAGTCCATAGGAAATGCAATCTGTTGATTTGAGAACCAACAGATTGGTGACTCTACTAGGGATTGTCTGTGAAGATAGTTTGAAGAAATTTTAGAATTTTTGGTAATAATTTCCAGATTAAGACTCTAGTGGAGATAGGAACCCAGAGAAGTGAAGTATTAATTTCTTTCTGATAAAGAAAGTGGCGTATCTAATTTTGAAACTCTATAAAATATAAGTGGTAAATTTATGTTAGGAAGAAAGTCTTTAAGACAAGAAAATTTTGTTAAATTGGAACCAACAAAGAGAGGTAAGGATTCAAGTAAGAATATTTTGTATATACCACGCATAACACACCCTAATAAGAATGATCAAGAGTTTTCTTGTGATCAATTCCCCGATTCCACCCATCATAGAAATAAGAGTAATGATGACAATTGTAATCCTTTCTCCTAAGTTAATAGGGGAGAGCATGAGCCTAAGCATGGTATAAATGAGGAAGTGGTTGGTAGAGAGGAGAAGGACAAAAAAATGGGATGCTATCTTTCATGAAATAGCTGATGCAGGTTAAGATGATGAAGAGATGGTTAGAGCTATTAAGAGGAAACCAGATGAGATATTAAAGAAGATGAGAATAAAAAGAAGTGAAATCGAATCACCAAGAGATGAAAGAATGACTAAGGATAATATAAATGGTGTATACAATCCTCCTCATAGAAACAATGGAGAACACATTTTCAATGATGTTCATACTAATCCATTGTTTGAACCAGACAATAGAGGAAAGTGTGAGAAGAATAGTGATGGAAATGGAAGAAATGGTCATTGGGGACAACTAAACAATGGGGAAAACCATAATCAAAATGGAAGAATAAAATATAATGGATATCAAAATGATAGAGGAAAAAATTATGCCCCAAGGGATTTTAATGTAAATATGAATTTTGGACCGAGAATGAATAATCAAGGATTCCAAAATCTAAATCATCAGAATCTAAGGCAAGGAGAAAATAATCAAAATGTAAACAATTATAGAGCTCCAATGGTGTCTGAAAGATATAGACAGTTAGACTTTAATGGAATAGTGGGATACCCTAATATTATAATAAATGAGTTAAGGAATACAATTCCAAAATTTTCAGGGAATGGATCAGAATCTGTTGAGATACACTGTATTAATTTTAAAAATGTTATCCAAGAGTTTAATGAATTCAATGAAGATGTATATATGAAGCTATTTGTTCAATCTCTCATAGAAGATACAACAGAATGGAAAAAAAATTTCCAAATGGATTTATATCTAGTTGGTATGAATTTGTTAATCAGTTCATAGAACAATTTAGTTGTCATAATGATACTTCTTTTGCATCTCATGAATTGACAAGTATAAAGAAAAATAAAAATGAATCTATTGCTAAATTCAACAAAAGGTTCAATAAGGTGTTGAATAGGATTTTGAGAGATAACAGACCCGTTGATGCCTTTTTGATTGATTTTACATGGGTTCTTTTAATAATGAGACTCATTATGAAATCATATCTCATAAGCCATCTACTTTAGCTCATTCTTTTAGAATTTGTATAACTATTAAAACTGATAGGAAGGCATTTGGCATAATTTTTAAGAGGGAGGATACTCGACTGTTCAATCCAAAAGGTCCTAATTAGTAAAAGGAGGAATATAAATTAGATAAGCTTGGGAATATGATGAAAGACCTTAAAATGAGTAATGGAAAAGATAATTGCAAATACAACCAGATTAATCAACCACCATTCAGGAATGATAGATATAGATTGCAGGATATGCCCTATAAAAAAACATGGAAGGATGGAAAATATGTAAAAAAATAATTACATACTCCTGATCCATTGTCAAAAGGAAACCATATGTTGGAAGAAAACCCATGGTGTGATGTATGCAAGAGGCCTCATGCAGCATAGCAATGTTTAGTAGCAAGGGCTATTATAGAATCAGATGAAGAAGATGATAATCCTCAACCTATTGCATATGCATTATCAATAGATCCTATGTGCAGATATAATGATTACAACTCTTCAAATGATTACTACTATAAAGAGAATCTAAATAGAGTGTACCAATATGGGGACTATCAAGAGAAAATTCCAGGTTTAATAAAATTGATAGAAGAAGAAAAAAGAGCATATACAATAGCTGGAGTTGAAGAAGCAAAAATTAATTATAGACTAATGAATAGAACTGTGAATGCAGACCAAGAAAGAAATCCAAATAAGATGAAGTACACAGACATTACTCAGGAGAAGCATGTAGAACTTCTGGACCTTCCAAAAATGGAAAAATAAAAATTGGTCAGTAGATCTCTCCCCAATGAATGTTCTTTTATGTCTAATGCATTATCTCAGGTTAAAATATCTATTCCTTTACTTGAAATAGTCAAAATACTTGAATGCAAGAATGAAGCTTTGAAAATATTGTCTAATGTAGGTAATAAGGAAGATCTTAAAGAAGAAGTAAAGGATTCTCCAGCTATTTATCTAGGAACTACATTAGCAAAAATGGAAATCAAATTGATCCATTTTATCTTAAACTATTAATAAACAATAAAATGGTGAAGAATTGTATGATAGACTCGGGTGCAGCAATAAATATTATGCCTAATGATGTTATGAAAGAATTAGGAATGAAAGTTGATACCAAATTTGGTAGATGTTATGCTATGGATAATAGACCAGTTCCTATTGTAGGAATAATGAAAAATGTTGAATTTAAATTTCCTACATGTCCTAAAATGACATATAAAATGGATATTACTATTGTTGAAGTCCCTGCCAATTATGGGATTCTTTTATCCAGACAATGGTCTAGTTTAGTAGAAGGTAGTATTCAATTAGATCTTTCTTACGCTTCTATCCCAGTGAATGACATGGATGTAAGAATTGAAAAAGAGTCCTAATGTTCATATATTATTGAAGATGTGGATCCAAGCTTGGTCACACACTTTTGTCACTTTGATATGGATAAATTTCAGGTAAGCATTTCAAAGAAAGCAATGCAAAATAATGAATCTATTAGGTTATATGCAAAAATAAATGACAATGAAATTTGGAAAATCTATTTTGATGGGGATTGTTGTAAGGATGGTAATGGAGATGGTTTTATTTTCTTTGCCCCTGATAATTTTTTTTTTAAATAATCCTTTTCATTAGATTTGTAATGCACTAACAATGTTGTAGAGTATGAAGCTCTATTACTTGGTTTGAGAATAGCTAGTAAACATGAAAACAAATGTTTAAGTTTCTTTGGGGATTCTGAATTAATTGTTTCTCAAGTTACAAATAAATTTTTTGCTAAACATCCTCTTCTTAAAAGGTATAGAAATGAAGTATGAGATTCTATAGAATATTTTGATGCTTTTTCTATTATCTGGATAGATAGATTAGAAAATATCCTTGCAAATTTTATGGCTAATTTGGAATTAAAGCATAATGCCATTCCTTGTGAGGACATAGTCCAAGTTGAAGTTAAAACCAGGCCTGCTACACCTGATAACATTAACAACTAGAAAATATTTGAAGATGATAGAGATATAATCAGATTTTTAGCATGTGAGCAAGAATATGAAGATCAAGTAATAGACTTAAATTCTCATGTTGAGATGGAGGATTGGAAAGAAATTTTGTTTGGAAAGAAAGTCATTCAGATTAAAACCAATGAGGTTCCAAAAGGCCTTGTGGCACTGGAAAAATTGTTTGATAGTAATTATTTAAAAATAGAAAATAAAAATACTAATGTCACAATGGATGAAGTAGAGAAGATAAACTTGGGAAATGAAGAATCTCCAAAAGAAAAATTTGTGGGCAAAATATTAACCCCCAAGATCAAAACAAACATAATCAAACTATTGAGAAAGTATAGACATGTATTTTCTTGGTCCTATGATGATCTTAAGGCCTAGCTAGAGGATCTCTTTCAGCATGAGATACCTTTAAAGCCACATGCCAAACCATTCAGGAAAACACAAAGACCAATAAAGCCTACCTTAGTTCCCAAGATGAAAGAGGAATTGATCAGGATGAGGGATGATGGCATAATAAAACCAATTAGACACTCAACATGGGTTTCTAACTTGTTTCCTGTCAAGAAAAAGAATGGTGATATTAGACTTTGTGTAGACTTTAGAAATCTAAACATATCATCATTAAAGGACAATTATGCATTGCCAAACATGGAAGCATTATTGCAGAAGGTCACAACAAATGAGTTGTTATCAATGATGGATGGGTTCTCAGGATATAACTAGGTGAATTTAAAAGAAGAGGAACAATATAAAACAACATTTAATACACCTTGGGATACCTATGTGTATGCTATAATGCATTTTGGAATCACTAATGCAGGGGCTACTTTCCAAAGAGAAATGGATGTGGCCTTTGAGGATTTTATAGATATAATTATGGTTGTATATCGGGATGACCTAAATACTTATTCCAAAAGGACAGAAGATCATTGCAATCATTTGGAGCAAGTATTTCAAAGAGTCCTTGAATATGGAATATCATTGAACCCAAAGAAATTTCATTGTGTAGTTAGTGAAGGAAAATTATTAGGACATATTGTATCCAAAGATGGAGTAAAAATAGATCCTGAAAGGATTGCAACAATAGATAAAATTGAGGTCCCTAAGAATGTCAAATGGATCCAATATTTCTTTGAAAAAATAAACTTCGTGACAAGGTTTGTACCAAATTTTTTAGAGATAATTAAACTGAATGCTATGATGTTGAAAAGGGGTGCATACATGAAATGGATGAAGACATATTTTTTCCATTAGTATGAAAGGAAAAACAGTTTTGAAACCATCGGTAACACCAACACCGAAAGTCAGGTTTAGTGCAACCTGACAGACAATTTCAAGGGAACCCGATGACAGAGTGCAACCCAAAAATGTTACAAGAGGAACCCAACAGAGCAACTTTAGAAAGAAAACCAGATAGAGGAACCTGATAAGCAGAGTATAGTGAAACCTGATAGACTACAAAGCAACCCGAGCACCAGTCTACCAAGAGACAGTCAAAATTCTGAGATGTGGATCTAACTTCCACATCAGATAAAACACTTGTGTTTTATATTTATCTTTTCTATTATCTTTAAATCCATTTCTTGAGGGAGAAGAAATGTAATTTTAATTATTTTAATTAGTCTAACTAATTTAAAACATGCAAACTAGGAGATCAAGTTCAAGTTGTAAACCTTCAATCATAGAGTTATCATTTTAATATGTGAAACTCATTTAGGTCAATCTAATTGTATAAATAGATATGTAATATACGAGAACATGTGTGTGTGTGATGATGATTGTTGTTGAGGAGCACATCTATGGATCAGACTAAGAGTTTTATGCAGAAGAAAAACAAAAGATGAAACTGGTTATCAAGAACTAGATTCAAGGCTACCGAGCAAAACCGAGGTATTGATCAATGACTATAGGTGATAAATATATATGTAATCATTATTGGATCTATAATCAAAAATTGTAGATTTCATATACTCAGGTCAATGAATATTTTTGACTACATTCTAACAAGTGTAGAAAATACAAGAAATCCTTGAGAAAGGTGGATTTAACAATCCTTTGTAATTCTCTTAACCGAGTGCACACAAAACAATTTTTCTAAATATATTAATAGAGCAGACCTTAACAAGTCTCTACATGAGACTCCTAAGAGGGTAGATCATCAGAAGTGATCAAAATTGTAAGCCTTATCTAGCCCCTTCCATTCTACAGATAGTGAAGCTTTGCGGGTTTCATCCTGACCATAGTTTTTACCTTCTAATAGGGGTTTTCTACGTTACCAAATCTTGTGTTGCGTGTCTATACATTTCAAGAATTTTTTTATGAATGTTTACCTGTTAATTGAGTTTATGATTTGATATAACATACACAAAGATAGAATAACATATATGGTTGGTAATACAATTGATTACTAAAAGGATTAAGGTTAAGTGATAAAAGTTTTGAGGGTACTAATTCACCTTTCCCCTCACAGTACACACCACTCCATTATTTCCAACAATTGGTATTAGAGATAGATCTCTTATTTGTAAAAGTTTAAAGAATTAAGAGAAAAGATCATACAATGGAAAGATACAAGCTAGACAAGAGAATTGAGAATCATAAGTTAGAGATACAGATCTTCTATGAGAAATATAAAGAAGCTAGAATCAAGATGAGACAGTTGTCAGATGAAAGAAAGATTATGGCATCTCGTTGTAATGAAACAAACTATCACGAAGAAGAGATACTTGGTTTATTTGATTCTTCGGGATCTATGTCAAGAAACACATCAGACACATCTGAAGGAAGCATTACAAACCTAAATGAAATCAATCAACATTTGGCTGGACAAGTAAAATCAATGCAAATCAGTCAAGAGACATAGATGGTAAGAATGATCAAGGTTATGAATAATGATAGAGAAGATGAGAAAGGGAGAACACTATAAATTAATGACAAGAGGAAGATTACTGAAAAGTTGCAAGAGAAATAGTCATAAATACAAAGACTTATTGAACATCATCATGAGATCACCAATCGGATTATTCTTATGAGTTAGGAGGCAAACCAAATAAACATAGAATTGAATGGAAAGATGTAAGCTATTGGTGAGATAAAAGAATAAAATGAAATAATAAAGCATGAAGTGAGAATTTAGCAACACCATAATGATATGATTAAGAGAGTTGAAGAAAGCACAAAAAGAATGGATGATTTTCTGGATGGACAAAGAAGATTCAACAATAATATCAGACTAGGGTATACCGAGAATGGAGAATCACCATACCAAGCTGATCCAAAGAATGTCTACACAAATCCAAGACCAAGAAGGGAGTCATGCAATCATTGCGGAAAACCAGGCCACACGCCAAATGTTTGCAGGAGAAAAATAAAAGGTATTCCTAAATCCACATCTTCATTCATAGGAAATTATTATAAATGTAACAAGAAAGGACATAAAGCATATGAATGTAAAAATGAGGTGAAACAACCAAAGAAGGAAACCTACATGGACAAATATTGTCCTACATGAAAAATGCATGGGCACACATCTTTTGAATGGAGGAAGAAGAAAAAGAAAGCATGTAAGCCTAAAGAAAATGAAAATGCTTATCAACCAAGAAGAGTCGGTAACTCATATGTTTGGGATTACAAAACATGGACAAACTTCATAACATGTGATAGATATGGACAAATAGATGTAAAATGCATGAGAAAATGGATGAAAAAGTCTAGGAGCTAGACTAACCCCAGAATGGCATGTTTACACTATCATTAAGTTGGTCATCTAAGCAAGGTTGCAGAGACCGAGTGAAAGAGACAAGCACCTTTTCCAATGACAACACCATTGAAGACATTAGGAAGATGAGAAAGAAAATGTGGAGGAAAGCTACAAACACTGATGATCTGGACCAAGCAACACAATTGGTAACACCTTATCCAATGGATTTGGTGACATCACCACCCCCACCTAAGAAGAAAAAGTAAGTATGGAACTACACTATACTAAGTTATAGTTTCGATCAATTCCATAATACATAGTTAAAATGCCAAACTAGCATGATTAAAGATGCAATATGGTATTACTTGTTATGATTTTGTAAATTCAATCTCATCGGTTAATGCATACCAAAAAGCATTGGTTAACATACAAAAGCTAAGTTGTCAAAGCATACTGAGAATCATTGGTGTACATATGAAAAACAAGTTATCAATGTAACCTTAGACTCGTCAGTAATCATGTAAAATGCATTAAAGACTTTTCCATTTCCCAAGAACCATCGATAAACCTATGAAAGGTCAAGTAAGTTATCATTTACCCCGAGCCAAAATTTTGTGTGTAACCTGAGAAACTCCGTCTTCAACACCCTGTTGGTTATATTTCTGATTTTGAAACCCGCTAGTAAATTTTTTGTTCCTAGTGGCTATTTTTGCCTAAAAATGACAAAATCTTGTCCAAAGTTGTCAAAATTACCTGTAAATTGTCATGTCCAAGCTTTGAAATGGTGAAAATTTTGAATAAACCTATGCCCTAGGTCAGTCCTCGTGTATTCAAGAAAAACCCTAAATGTTCTTGGCTGTAATCTGTTTTGAAGTTACTTTATCAAGTAACTTAAGTGACCATAAGATCATGTGTCTTTTTTAAATGTGGCCACATTTAATTTATCCTAACTCCTTATCACTTTAATATTCCCTAAGTTTGAAGCCTGAAAAACCTTTATTTAAGATCATGTGTTGAGCTAATATGTTTTAATCCAACGGTCCACTTAATGACTTAGTCTTGAGATGCACAAAATCTATCTCATAAGTCATTAAGCAGTGATGACACATGTTTACGGCGGGTCCATCATAAGTTGAAGCTTAAGTAAAATAGCATGAAATTTCTATTTCATCCAACGGTCCACTTAATGAATTTGTCTCAAAATGATCAAGATCTATCTCATAAGTCATTGAGTATGAATGATGCATGTCCCTATTGTGACGTGGGCCCTGTTGCATAAATTTTGATAGAGATTAAAGTGAAGATGGATCCAATGGTTCACTTAATCACTTATGATCAATATGTGCAAGATCTAACCTATAAGTCATTAAGTGGTGACTCCGCATGTTTTGGTAGGCCCAAGATTTGTGAACAACTGTTTGATAAACTACAGTCAGATTCCCTTTTGATCCAATGGCTAACTTAATAACTTAATCCAAAGATGCTTAATATCTATCATTCAAGTAATTAAGTCATGCTTCTGCATGTGCTGGAGATGACATGTGTTCCACTAACATGAAGGTGACCACAGATTAAAGTGTTGATATTTCTAAAAAGATCCAATGACTGACTTGATATCTTAATGATAAAGTGACTGAGATCTAACATGTAAGTGATTAAGTCATGCTGCCATGTGTCCATGTGGGTCTGGCTGAGGTTGTAAGAAAGGATTTAAAGGTTTAGTATCTAAAGTTTGATCTGAAGGTTGACTTAATTTCTAGGTGATAAAGTGACCGAGATCTATAGTATAAGCAACTAAGTCATGTTGACGCGTGGCAGTCGGCGGGCCAAGTGCAACGCAAGGATAAGATAAAGAGGATGCAGTTTGAAAAGGATCCAATAGATCACTTAATGAATTAAGGTAAAGATGAGTAATATCTAGCATATAAGCCATTAAGTGGTGTTGACGCGTGTCCAAGATGATAAAGTTGCATCCATAGTTAGTAAAGTTTGGGGTAAAGTAATTGGTGGTCAAGTTAGAAAAGATCAGATGGCTAACTTAAAGGCTTATGGTAGAGATGTATGAGATCTAATTCTTAAGCAATCAGTTAACATGTGTCCAAGATGAATAGTGGTTTCTGAAAAGTGATGAGAGACACACAATAGATGGGATGCCGATAAGATCTACGGTTCATATTTAAAATTTTAAGACTGGTTTCAATGAACCGTTGAGCCGTGAATCTTCAAACAAGATGAATTGATTATAGAGTGTGTGGCCACCTTAGATAAAATTCAATGTGAGAGATTTATTTGATTGAGCATATAATTCATTACTTAATTTCAAAGTTTCTATAACCATTGAAGTGATTGAAGTGAAACTGAAAGTTGCAGTAATCTCGTGTTCTGTGTTACAAATTGTAGAATGGGTAAGTTTTCTGTTGAAACATTAAAATTCATACTTGTAGTAGGGTTTCAAGTTCTGAAAGATAAATAGAGTGTTGATAAATTTTGATACTGTTACTATAAGAAATATTAAATTCAAAAAATGGCCCCTAGAATTGATTTCACTGGTAAAATTGATTACAAAGATAGGAATGTGCGGGATGATCTTTTACAACAGTTGAGTGTATCCACCGATGACACTACTCAAATAAAAAAATTAGTGCCTGTAAGTCCTTGTTTTAGAATTGGGGAGGGTTTATATGATCTGGGTAGATGGGATAAGGATTCCAAGGTTAGTATAAGTGGTCTTAGTTTTTTTAGAATTTCCTTTAGCCAAAGGAATGCTCCTATCCTATACTATAACATATGGGATTTGGATGTAGGAAGATTGATAGTTCCTAGAGTGTTTATGGACACAGATTTGTTGATCACAATCGCCAAAACTTATGATAAGGTGTCTAGGGTTTTGAGAAATACAGATGGGAAGATATTATTAAATGTCACAGCTGATGAGATAAGAAATGTTTTCAAGTTGAGTGACCTTTCTGTTTAGATGGATGACATAGATTTTGATTATTTCAAATAAGTGTACAAGAATCAAAGGGAATACTTCAGAACTAGGCCTTTGAAAGAGTGTTTCAATAAGATAGGGGGTTTAATTGTAGTAGGTACTAACACACTAGAGCCCTTTAAATTATATTATTTTAGTGGCAAGGATAGAGGGATGTATAGTGCCCTGTGTCATGTTCTAGGAGAAGATGAGGAGACAACAATGCCCATTCACTTTATGCTTATGATGGTTCAGATTTTGCATCCATATTTGTCTGTTGTCTTTGACTTTGCTAATTACATTGCTGATCTAATGCATCAAGGTCTGGTAGGCATAAAATATTCTAAGATATTTAATCCATTTGGATGGTACTCTATGATGATGCACATGATCTTGTATAACAATGCTAACTATTTTGAGCAAGAAAGGGATCTTGTCAATTTTCAGGATGATGAAGAGTTGCCAGTCTAGTTATGGAGTATAGATTTGTCTTAGGATAGGAAAGAGGCCAGTTTTATCAATTATGATAGATGTTTTGCCTCTAGCCTCAGAGCACTATTATGCACATATAACACAAGAATTCACATAGATGTGTTGAAATTTCTGAGACCAATGGAGTATGTTAAAGAGTTTTAGATTGTTCACAATTGGGGTGACTTCAATCTATACCATGTTTCAATAATTATTAGGGTCTATGGTTTTAGAGGAATTCCAAATGTCCTCCCTTATAGGGTTCCACTCAAGATAGGCATGGAAAAAATTCTTAGACAATTGGGTGGGTTACAAGAAGACGCATTGACTGGAAAAATGAAAGGCAACATCTTCGCAATCATTAGAAAAGCACACCAGTTTATTATCACTAAAAGATGATGGACCCAATTTCAAAAATATTTGGAGCCTTACCAGTTGGAAAAATCAGTGGCAAGATGTCAAGATAATAAGGAATTCATTAGTGACATGTTTAGAAAAAGAACTAAGTGTTTAGCTCTAGAACATCCGTTCAATTTTCCTTAGGATATAATTAGAAATGAATTTGATTTGATGGAGAAATAGATCAAGAAAGAAAAAATGGTTAGTATATAAGAAATCATTGGATTTTTTCCACCATTTTGATAAAGCATATAATCCCTTGAATGAATTTATGCCCTGGGAAAAGAATGTGGAATCCTTGATGAGTATGTTTCAAGACATTATGTAAGCCTTAGATCAAAAGAAGAAGAAGGTAATGGAAACAGGGCTAGAAAAGGCCAAGGCTATTTTGAGTAGAGCTACACAGGGAAGGGATTTTCCACCAGGGAAATTTGTGGTGTACCAATGGAGAGGATATAACACAATCCTACCAAGAGTTGAAAAGACCTCTGATCCAAAAGGGAAAAGAACATTAGACTCTAGTACCCAATCATTTCCATCTCCAAAAAGGAAAAGGGTGGAAGGAAAAGATAAAAAACAAGATGATATTTATTCCCCTTTCCAATCTCTCTTGCACATGGATGAACAGGCCATTGTTGAGCAATTAGTGCAAATGGGAAATGCTAGACATATCTTTGTTACAACCTAGGAATTGCAAGAAGGAGTGCCAGAGGCACCCAAACATGTTGAAATGGACTTAGCAGTAGTTGATTTTGTTGGGAAGGAGTTGGATCCTATCACTAAGCAAGCTAGTGATGAATTCTTTTTAGATGACCAATTTGTTAAAGAAAGAGATTTCATTCAGTTCCTTTGGAGAATTCACATTAATGAATTTAGAGAGAAATGTCAGAAGTTGCAGGATGATCAACCTAATAAGGATAAATGTGACATTGAAAAGGAAGAAAAGAAGGAGATGGTAGATAAATTTAACCAAATCAGTCTTGAAGAAGGAAGAGAATTAGTAAAGAAAGAAGGAGTTCTCATTCTTCCATAGTGTGACCTTGTTGATGCCATTGTCTTTGATGCTTTTAGAAAAGAGACCAAACCAATTCACACTAGTAGAGTGTCTACTGGTGTAAAATTTAGTGAAGACCATGCAACAGTGGTAATATGGTCTATAAAGATGACCATGCTAAACAATCAGGCATCTTGTTAGTGAAGAGAGTTGGAGACACTTTAGGAGTACAGGTAGCTAGCCTTACATTAGAATCTACTAAATTCAGTATGAAAGTGGCCCAAAGGAAAGATGAAGAGATTGAAAGTTTAAGGACACAGGTTGAAGTGATCATGAAAGAATATAATGATGAAAGGGTAAGGTCCATTGAAAAAAGATAAGAACATTTCTATCTTAGAGGGAAAACAAATATCTCAATTTTCTCCTAAAAGGATGATAACACATGATCCACATCAGCATGGTACATCCAGCCCAACTATAATTTTCCCTCCTTCCCCTATGCCATCAAGTCCTATCACACAAGATGACTTGGAATTAGAAAAAGAAAAATTAATTGCTGAAAGGACCAAGTTAGAAGAATCAAGGAATAAATGGATTGAAGAGTCTATATCATTTAAAGAAGTAGAGGCATGGATACAACAAAGGTACTATGATAAAATACATGCTACTCTCATGTAGTGTACTAAGGAATTAAGTCCTGCTGCCATTTATTCACGAGGAAAGAAAGTTATTAGCATAATAAATGAGTATGATACAGACAAGGATAAGTGGGGCCTGATCATGGATAGATGGAAAGGAAAGAAGGACGAATTAAAAATCTTCTATTCCACATCCAAGGAAGAAAACAATATTGATATTTTTTTAACCAGCACTTATAAATGCTTGAAATTACTAATGTACATGGACATAAAGAGAAGCATCATCATTAGGAAGGTAGAAACATTGAGGAAAGAATATTCAAAGGATCAATATGAGATGTTTCCTAACCTTTTCAAGAAAAGTGGTGAAATAAAGAGTGAAGTATTGTGGCTGAGACAAATGAATGAGGCGTTGGCAACTAGGACCAATAGTATTATTACTATGGAAAGCACACTTTTGTTTGTCCAAACTATGGAAATTATTGGCAAAGCCAAGTAATTTTTTGAATTCTGGAAAGAGGAGATTGAGAAGGAAAGTATTAGTTGGGATGAGGTTAATAGAAGAAAAGATGAAGTCATTGATTTCTCTTGGCCAAGTGATGATGTGTATACCTCCTAGAAGGATAGATACAATGCAGTTGATCAGGTAGAAGATGATAATGTGTAACAAGCAACAAATGACAATGCTTCTCAATAGTTTGAATGAGACAGGAAAGGGAAAAAGATTCTACATCAACAAGATCAAGTACAACAAATTCTAGATGGTTATTTCTGAACAAGTTTAAAGCAAGTACAATAACCAGGTGGTTAGAGGACAAATTACTTTGAATATCTTGTAACAAAAGTGGTTATCATCCACTTTTTATTTTATTCTATACATGGGTCATAGGTTTTGTCTTTTATCTTAGTCATCTGAAGCTTGTTGCATCCTTGATTTTTTAAGGATTCCAAGATGACTAAGGCAAACTATATATTGAAAGTTAGAAGACTTTGTAAAGGATGGTGAATTTACAACTGCAAAGCAGACTTAATATTTTGTTTAGTTTTTCAATCTTTGGTCCATCTAAATGTATTGAAGTAGAAAGATATTAATAAAATATAGTGGACTCTCATATTTCAAATATATGGTGTCTTTTTGTAATTTTGTTCATTCTCTTGTATGTTTAGTTTGTAAGGCATTTTAAACATATTGGTTAGAAGGTAACTGTGCAATTACTTGTGAGTGTCCTTCAAGGAGGGAGTTAGTCTTGTGAGTAATTCTAGAGGGCTAGGTATTAGTATGAAAATTTGATACATGGATGTGAGAATGAGAGGATAGTTTGTAAGGCACTCTATCTGGGATTTTATTTGTGTTCTTATTAATTGATTTTCTATGAATTTACATCTCATTGGACTCTTTGCCTAGGATTAGACACTGGTCTAAGTTCTAATAAGTAGTTCTCATCCATAATCATAAATAAAATTAATCTTTACATTTATATTACTAAGAATATTCATGTTTAATTGTATTCAAAAGGTACAATTCATTTTACTGATTCCTTGAAGAGCGAATCATTAGGTTAGCCTTCCTAAGTCCAAGAAATTCAAAAAGAAGAAGGATGAAAATCCTTGTTTCACCATTGTCTTCTATTATCATGATCATATTTGGGCTTGTTAATTCCTATATCAAGTGGATTACATCCATATGTAATGTGTTCTATCAGTTGATGCAATAAATGGTAATTGGAGAATCAGTGTAAACCCCAATCCATTGATAAGTTTACTGTTAGGCAGTAACATGTATAAGGTTCACCTGCATGGGTTTGTGGAGCCCAAAGTGTAGAAGGATTATATCCTTGTTAATTAGCCTTTTCCCTGTATGCATCTGGAATTGGGAATCTAAGAGTCAAGCTTAAATAGCTATATTGTGATTCTACAAGAAAAAGTGCCAACACACTCGAAAAGTGGGTAGAGAATTAATTGATCCACTTAGGGCATTATCTATAAATAGGGTGACAGATGAGCTCATTATTCACAAAGAGATTAAGAAATGGAGCAGAGCTAAGAAGAGAAAAAATAGAGCGACCAAATTGCAGAGCACTCCAAAAAGATTCACGACATTCAAATTCAGAACAATAACAGCTACATAAGTTTAAAGTAAGTAACAAGAATCACTGAGCTCACTCTTTTATTTTATGGGAAAATCCCTAAATTAGCAAAATAATGGCAACCACTTCCCATGAAACCAAGACCAATAATGCTAAGGAGAAGAAGGTTAATCTGATCAGGAACTCCACTTGTGAAGAACCTAAGTATAAAATCTATACAGAGGTTGCTTTGCAACCTGACAATGTTGGTGTATTCTCTGGCATTCCACCAAGGATTTTATTGATTGAGGATGTACGAGCCAACATACATTACAAGATCATCAAGATAGGAGATCTTGAGATTGATCAAGCTTACAAGAAGCTTTGTATAGGAGAAACCATCAAAGACTGATGGGGAGGTCACCTTTCTCTTCTAGATTCCTACTCCCTCTTAGGAATCTCACTTTGGACCCTATTCACTTCAGGATCCTCTAGACTCCCACTCGAGTCTCTTAGGGTTACTCACAGACCCTA
>MU224460.1:382843-402959 GCA_018584345.1 Thuja plicata | reverse complement strand
CATCTTCTTGAGTCTTGGACTCATTATCTCTGCCTTTATATCCACCTCTATGAAATCCTCTGCCTCTGCCTCTGCCTCTGTTCTTAGGGTTAGAGTCTTGTCTTCTCTTATTCTTTTCTTCTACCTTAAGTGCCAACTGAAAACATTTTTGCACCATGGTTGGTGCCCACAAACTTATCTCTTCTTGAATGTTTGCTCTCAAACCACCAATATACCGAGAAACTTTTACTGCTTCTTCTTCTTGCACTCTTGATCTCAAACATAGTTTAGGAAATTCTTCAGTATATGCAGCCACATCCAAATCTTTCTGTCTCAAACTCTGCCTCTTTCTATGAAGTTGAATCTCATAGTCTTCAGGGAGATAATTCTCCTTAATTTTTGACACCATAGCCTGCCAATTTGCAATAGGCTTTTTACCTTCTCTTTCTCTTTCTTCTTCGATGAATTTCCACCAAGTTAAGGCTGCTCCTGTCAATCTAGACTTAGCAAATTTCACTTTCTATGCTTCAGGAACTCCTTCACAATCAAAATGATTCTCCATTCCTTCAATCCATTCCATTATCAGTTCAGAATCCATTTTTCCAGCAAGTACTGGTACTCCTTCCAATGCCTTTCCACCTAGTGCTTTGACAGCCTTCAAGAATGGTTCTTCTGGCATAGGAGGGTCTGGTTCTGGTATAACATCCTCCTCTACAACAGCTATTCCTTTACTAGAACTCTCTGCTTCTCCAGCTACTTTATCAGCAATATCCTCTAGTTGTTTTCTCATTAACTCTAGAGTTTCCTCAAGGAGTCTATTCCTCTCCTTCTGCTCATTCACCTCTTTAGCCAAATCCACATTTGTCACCATGGCTGATTCTCCTACTGATTCCTCAGTACTTTGAAACATCTACAACTTTCAAACCCAAATCTTTAACTGGGCTCTGATACCAATCTGATGGGGAGGTCACCTTTCTCTTCTAGATTCCTACTCCCTCTTAGGAATCTCACTTTGGACCCTATTCACTTCAGGATCCTCTATACTCCCACTCGAGTCTCTTAGGGTTACTCACAGACCCTAACTAGAAGGATTTCTATACTCCCTCTCTCCTAGGTTTCCTACCCACCGAAAAGCTTCACTCTCTACCTTATCTTCCACTCCATGACTGAATAAAGTTAGTCATGCACCTTCTCCTGCTATCTCTCTCTCCTACAAGTTCCCTAGCCGGACCATTTAGCTCGCCTAGGGCTTGTCTACAATTCTGACTAGCCTCTTCTCAATCCCAAACACAAAAATAGAATAAAAATACATGAGGGATGCTTCTTGATGGTCACACTCCATAGGATGGATTATAAGAGTCAAAAAGCATCCATGAGACTTGATTTAATTCAAAATCCTACTCTACAGAAGTCTACACACAATAGAAGCACACACAAAAAACAAAGGAAACTGTTCTTTATTGAAAAACCAAAAAATTACAATGTAAAATCAAATCTTCTATGCTAGCCTCCTTAGTCTCTAACTTCTCTAACCTCCTCCAAAATGTTTCTTTCCTTTATTATATATTCGGTCTCTTCTTGATTTGTAACTGTTTCTAGTTTACCTACCCGCCTACAGATTCTAACTGCCTTGGCTCTTCGTCTTCCTCCTGCAACTATCATTGATATCACCTTCAGCATGGTTGTTGATGTGGACAACATTTTCCTCCATGGCATTCTCTTTCATTTTGTCGTATATGACTTTTTAAACTTCCATCTGTTGACATGTCGACCTGCTTCATTATTCTCCTGGTCGCGGCATCGTTGTTATTTCTCGGCTCGATACTCTGAATGTTCCATCGCATTGTCGTGAGTCTTAATAACCATGTATGCCTTACCCTGCGACCTTGCGACACACTGCTGTCGTGCTCTCGCAACACTTCTGACCAAGATGCTGATTCTCTTGTGACTGTTCGATGCATCGTTATTGCGCACTCGCAATGCTTTGAACTGAGTTGACGATTTCCCTGCGATCACGTGATAGACCGTTGTCGCGATCTCGCACACTTATGAACTTAACCGCCTGTTATCCTATGACCTTGCGACCCACTATTGTCGCGTCACCACAACAGTCATTTACTTAACTGCCTATTGTCCTGCGATCATGCGACACACGGTCATCTCATTATCGTAGCACTTATTCACTTAACCGCCGATTACCTTGCGACTTGGCGATACACTCTCATCGCATTGTTGCCACATCTATTAACTTAATTGCTGATCATCTGCTAACTATGTGATAAGCCTTGTTGCATCATCACAAAGTGTTTCCTGCTAACCGCTGAGCATCTGCCGACTTTGCGATAACCATTGTCACTTCATCGCAAGCTGTTTCATCCTAACCACTGAGCATCTACCAACTTCGCGATACACTAATGTCGCATCATCGCACCCTATTTCCACTTAACCACTGATCTCCTGCGACTGTGCCATGAGTATAATGTCATCGGTTTGTTTGTTTCATCACCCTTGTGCTAGGAGTTACGAGCTGTTAGGGTTTAGGAAGATAGTTGCCTGCTAACCGTGATCTGCTCCATGATCACTCTGACCATTACTAGGGCTTGGAGCGAGAAACCCTAGGGTGCTCTGCACCAAAGACGAACACAAACACATCGAGTTCAAAGGGCTGACATGTGCCCTAATGTTCCTGAGGGATTTTAAAATTGAGTGGATTTGGGTAGCGCTAAGCAGAGTGCACGACCAAAATATGTGGCTGGATGAGCCAAAATTGATCAGAAAAGATGTGATACATGTTATTACTAGTTATCCTGTAACTAACAAGGCCAAGGCTCTCAAACACCCTTCTCATCTTGAGAAGATGATAGGTGTAGTATGTGATAATAGAGGATTGAAGGTTAACACCATCACTAATCCAAAACAAAATTTTGGTGCATGTGTACTAGGGTACAATATATACCAATTTATTAGGCTAAACAATATAGCATATGGAGTAGTTGACATTTCTTATAAGATTGTAAAGAAAGGTCTACAATTGGATCTATCCAAGCTTCTACTGAAGCAATTAGATGAAAACATGGGAATAATCAGGTCTAGAAAGTCCAATTCATGTAAGTTTGAATTACTCTTAATGTGTACATTTTTCTATTTCCAGAACTTCTTTCCATCTATAGGAAATGTCAACTGGGATACCACCTGACCAATGACCATTCAAATCAATGAATTCATCAAGTCATTAGGTGATAACTTTGTATCAGTTATGGATGAATACTTCACTGGATTTAAGGAAAGAATATAGAAAAGAATGAGGATACAAAAACAACTAGTAGAAAAGTATAAGACTTACATTTTCTTTATGTTGGACACTGACAATACCTTTATCAAACAAGATGTACTGAGGATAGCATGGTTAGCACCACTTGACTATAAGGTAAACATAGATCAAGCCACCAATGCTATTGAAGCATTGATAAATGAACCAGTGGATAAGTCACAACCTAGGTTTGGAACCTATGAGGAAGCCAAGGAAAGAATAAAAATAGGCTTAGTGTGAAGAAAATTGATAGAAAGAAAGATAAAATGGTAAAGACACTGAAGAAAAAGTTGTCAGTAAATGATGAAGAGTCAGAACAAAAGGATGACATCTAGGGATAGTAACCCATTGGTGAAGAAGAACAATTGACCAGCTCCAAATATAAAGAGTTTGATGCACCGCTACCACCAGTAGCAAAGAAACCAAGGACCACTGCTGCATCAAGGACTAGAAGTTAGAAAAATAAAGACACAAGTGCACCACCGGTCAAGAAAGGACACGTGAGAACTTATAAAAGGAAGCCTCAAATAGGTCAAAAATCATAACCTAAGAGGAGAAAGAGATTCATCATAACTAAGGAAGACATAGAGGACACCAAAAAATATGAACAAACTGTTAAGGATAAGTTCCCTACCACAATTGATGAGGTATGTGCAACTACCATCAAGTCAGGTTCAATAGCAGACCCTAAGATTAGGAAATGGCTAACATTGGATCCTGAGGATCAGAATGAGTTAGAAGAGGCAATCATCACAACAATGTGTGTATTCAAATATGTACCAATACAATTTGAAGGTAAAATGCCTAAATAAATTTTAGACAAAATTTCAGCAAGATGGACATTTGCATTACATTCTGAGAAACAAATAAGGTAAAGAGCCCTAGTTTCTATTATGCCACCCGAATCTAAGATGGAAGAGATTGAACAAATGATGAAGCAAAATTCCAAAAGGTTCTCACCAAGATTAAGAGCCTACAAAGTGCTACAGGGAAATCTAATTGAGCTTGACAGAAAAAGTGAGGATGAATGGAGGAAAATACTCAAGGTACCCAAAAAGGACACAAGCCCCGAGCATGTATTGGAACTCACCAACAAGCCAAACAATGAAGAAGATCAGGCTAAACCGATCCCCGAGCACATTCTTATAACTGTTGGTGAGGATCTTAATGAAGAAGAATTGAGCACAATAGATAAAAAGGATATGGACACTGTAGATGAAACATTCCTCGATAATACTATCATTGCAATTACCAGAGAAGATCCTACAAATGAGTTAAATAAAGATGAAGATGTCATTGTTTCCCCAGACCAAATCGAGGAACATGACACTACAAAAGATACTGCTCAAGTAGATACACCAGGAAAAATACCACTATTGATACAAGCTATCGATATTATCTTAGAGAAAGAGAAATCACCCGACAAGGATGCAAGCATACCCGTAAATAAGGGTGTAGAGGAACCAAAAGACACATTCGATGAGCCAAATAAATATGGAGAGAAAAAGGAAATAGGAGGAGAACAAAAAGAAAAAGGTGAATAAGAGAAACAAGGTGATACCACTCTTAAGGATACTGAAGGAGATGTTGGAGATAAGGCTAAGGTTGACGTGGAGACATCCACTCCCAACCGGGAGGTAGAGACTGAGTAGTAGGATATAGGTACACATACACCAAATCCTTCACCAAGAACATCAGACCAAGCAAAGGAACTTTCTATGGTACTACATATAGGTTCCCTCCACAACACTTTCCAAGAATAAGAAGAAGAAGAAGAAGAAGAAGAATCGAGTTACACTGGAAGAGATTATTGAGATACCAGCATGTAATCCAAGGACATTAGATCTAGAAGGAACTAACAAACTATGTAGAACTTTTTCAAAGAAAATCTATCCAGGATAAGCTTAAGAAGGAGACAAAGGAAACTCAGTTACTTGAGACAACAAGGGATATTCTTCAACAAATAGTACCTGATACAAAAATTGATCAAAATGCTTCAATCATTGATCAACTAGCTTTTCTTATCGGCGTAATGCAATCACACAATGTGGATGCAAAAAAGGCAATTGAAGAATGAGCAGAGAAAAAGTATCGATATAAATTGACCAATAAAATCAGCCAAGAAGTTGCAGAGAACAAGGTGAAGTTGTCTAAACAAGTAAGTGAGTTAAAACTTATAATTTCAGAAGCAATAGCCTTAGTTCAAAAGTTAACCACATTAGATAAATTCATTAAGGAGAATAGTGAAAAGATATCAAAAATAGATGCAGATCTTCATCTAGTGCTTAAAGTCTCTCAACAACTAAAAATGCAATATAGTTGCATTATGCAAAGGTAATGGAAGCAAAGAAGTTGAGACTTCAAATCCAAGAGGTAGAATCAAAGTTTAGAGATGAGGTAACTGAGATATAGGCTCTACTACTACCCTATCTCACACTACTATAGCAACATATGACAATGACAAGACAATTAATTTCCACCTTGGAGATGTCTGTCACTGACAACATCTATGATATGCACACGAGGATCACATTGGAGCACATGGCTCTAGAACACCTTCAGGAGAAATGGGAAAAGATGATGGAAGACATGAACAACACTCATTCCCACATTTTTGATAAGCTGTTAGTGATTACACCTTTGCTCTTACTATAAAAATTGGGGAAAATGATATGATACAAGGGGTTAAAAGAGGGGAAATGATATGATAAAGATGATAAGGTGAAAATGGAGAATAATATAAAGGTAAGTGTACATACATATAATTATACTATATTGGCATATACATAGGGGGAGTCATAAATGACAAGGTGAACACATGGTGTACATTACTAAAAAGTTTAGTATTTGCACATATCAGTTTTTGATACTAATGTCAAAGGCGGAGATTGAAGACATATTTTTTCCATTAGTATGAAAGGAAAAATAGTTTTGAAACCGTCGGTAACACCAACACTGAAAGTTAGGTTTAGCGCAACCTGACAGACAAGGTCAATGGAACCCAATGACAGAGTGAAACCCCAAAATATTACAAGAGGAACTTGATAGAGTAAACCGATAGAGAAAACCTGATAGAGGAATCTAAAAAGCAGAGTACAATGCAACCCAACAGACTATAGAGAAACCCGAGCACCAATCTACCGAGAGATAGTTAGAATTTTAAGAAATGTGGATCTAACTTCCACTTTAGATAAAACACTTGTGTTTTATATTTATCTTTTCTATTATCTTTAAATCCATTTCTTGAGGGACAAGCAATGTAATTGTAATTGTTGTAATTAGTCTATCTGATTGAAAACATGCAAACTAGGAGATCAAGGTCAAGTTGTAAACCCTCGATCATAGACTTATCATTGTAATACATGAATCTCAGTTAGGTCAATCTCATTGTATAAATAGATATGTAATCTATCAGAACACATGTGTATAATGATGATTGTAGCCGAGGAGCACATCTATGGATCAGACTAAGAGTTTTATGTAGAAGAACAACAAAAGATGAAACAGGTTATCAAGAACAAGATTCAAGGCTACTGAGTAGAACAAAGGTATTGATCAATCACTATAGGTGATAAATATACATCTAATCTTTATTGGATCTATAATTAGTAATTTTAGATTGTATATACTCAGGTCAATGAATATTTTTGACCACATTCTAACAAGTGTAGCAAATAGAAGAAATCCTTGAGAAAGGTGGATTTAACAATCCTTTGTAAATCTCAGAACCGAGTGCACACTAAACAGTGTTACTAAAGCTCTTAACAGAGTAGACCTCAACCAGTCTCTACATGATACTCCTAATAGGGTAGATCATTAGAAGTGATCAAAATTGTAAGCCTTAACCAACCCTTTCCATTATGCAGATAGTGAAGCTTTGTGGGTTTCATCCCCGCCGCAATTTTTACCTTGTAACAGGGGTTTTCTGAATTACCAAATCTTGTGTCATGTGTCTATACATTTCATGAATGTTTAAATGTTAATTGAGTTTATGATTTGATATAACATACAGAAAGATAGAATAGCATATATGGTTGGTAATATAATTGATTACTAAAAGGATTAAGATTAATTTATAAAAGTTTTGAGGGTACTGATTCACCCCTCCCCTCTCAGTACACACCACTCCATTATTTCCAACAATAGACTAATGAGGCTTTAGAAATATTTTTTAATATAAAAAATGCAATTAAAGAGGATCCTATTCTCAATTCCACAGATTATACTAAACCATTTCAACTATTTTCTTTTGCATCATACCACACTATTGTTGTTGTCCTATTGCAGAAGAATGGTGAAGGTTATGAAAAGCCAATAGCATTTTTTAGTAAGACCCTTCAAGCCTCAGAGTTGAATTATGATATAAATGAAAAACAAGCTTATGCACTTGTGAAAGAAATAAAATCCTTTAGGCCTTATTTGATTGGGGAAAAATTAATATCTTATGTTCCTAAAGCAACAATAAAGGATATATTCAGGCAGTCAGAAGTCACTAGAAAAGATGTAGATGGGTGAATCAAATTCAAGAATTTGGTATAGAAATTCAGATTACTAAATTTGTTAGGAAAATTTGATGGTAGAATCAAACATGGATGCATTACAGGTTAATCTGGTCGATTTGAGTGAAGATCAAAGAGGTATTGAAATATTCCCTTAATACACTAATATAGTATATTTCTTAAAACACATAAAACATCCAGAAAAACTTATAGATACTCAGAAGAGGAAAATAAAATTGCAGACATCTAAATATGTCTTGATACATAGGGATTTATATTGGAAAAATAGGGATGATATACTTATTTTTTGTTTAGATGTGTACCAAGCTAAGAAAGTGCTTAAGGATGTTCATGATGGGGCATGTGGGGGACATTTTTCAGCAAAAACAACTTCCCACAAAATTTTTAATATGGGATACTATTGGCCATGTCTGTTTAAGGACTATTATGCATATATTCAGAAATGTGAAGCATGTCAAATTTTTTCAAGAAAGCTCAAATATAATGGTGCATTACCTCTTAAACCCATGTCTACTGAAGATCCATTCCAAATGTAGGGAATAGAATTCATAGGGGAAATCACTGATACTTCTAGTGGTGGACACAAATGGATTTTGGTGGCCACTGACTACTTCACCAAGTGGGTGGAAGCCATACCTACTAGACAGGATAATAGTAAGGTTGTGATAAAATTCCTAACTGAAAACATACTAACAAGATCTAGTGTTCCTTATAAAATTGTTTGAGATAATCTACCAAGTTTACTGAATTTCATGAGAAATATGGAATAAATATTTCTTATTCATCCCCGTATCATCCACAAGAAAATGGCCAAGAAAATTCTAGTAACAAAACTATAATGAAAATAATCAAAAGAATGATGAGAAACAACAAGAGATCATGGGATTCAAAGTTACCACTTGCACTTTGGGCAGACAAAATTACAATCAAGAAATCTACTAGATATGCAACATATGATCTAGTTTATGGAAAGAAAGCTCAGTTACCTGCATTGAACAATTTACTACCAGTATACAAATTTTTAAATGAAGAATAGTGGGAGGAGGTGGACTTCATGGAGGATATATTTTATTAGCTTATAGTGTTGGATGAATTGAGGAATCAAGCTTGGGAAAGAAATCATGAATTAAAATAGCAAGTGAAGGTTTTGTTTGATAGGAAGACCACAAAAAAAGTTTCAAGAAGGAGATTTGGTTTTAAGATAGAATGTAAAATATCAGGATAGAGGAAGACATGGAAAATTTGATGCTTTATGGGTAGATCCTTTTGTCATCATTGGTAAAGGAGGTGAGAATTATTGTCTCTTACAAGATTTAGAAGGTTATTCTCATGAGCTTCCAGTACATGGTCAATATCTTAAACCCTTATTCTCTTGATTTTTTTTCAAAAAGGAAAGTCTTTTTCTCATTTGTATACTATGTATTATATTATTTTTTTCTTCTAATGGTCTTTTTTTCTAGAGATAACTAGGATCTCGTTGCATTCACTAGGAATACACATCCCTAGAAAGAGCCACTGGTGGAACCCAAATTTGCAGGACGTATTTACATACCTAATTGCTCAGAGAAGTATCTATTATGTCTATGTTGATAATTTATATGTTTTATATTTCTCTTTTCCATTAACATTCTTAGTATTCATATTTGAATTCATATTTTTTGCCGTTATATGTATCTTTGTAGTTTATTTGATACCTTTACGTAGGTCTATCCAATGATTAATATTCAATGGAGTTTGACAGATGGTGCTTTCCCTTAAATGAGAAAATAAATGACATTTATTCATTAAGGCTTTGCGATGAGATGATATGTGTTCGCCAAATCTCACTTGACTAAGGTTAAAGAAGGTTAATAACCTCATATATCAAAATACATCCTACAGTTGGCAAGATCCCTTGATCGGCAAGATGTAGACCTTTTAACTATTAAGGCTTAACGACATGATGACGCATGTCTCATCCCCTCTAAAGTTTGAGAAACGAGGATCAAAGATCAACAGTTGAAGTTTAGATATGATCTATGGTTGACATGTTTCCTCAAAGCAAAAGCTAAAGGTTGTTTATACTTCAAGGCAATATGACCGTATGACACGTATCTTGACCCCACTAAACTCTCAGTGAAGAACAAAGACCTATGATTAAACTTAGATGAGATCTAATCTCATCTACGGTTGGAATTATGCCTTAACACTTAATATACATGATGTTTAACCTTCAAGGAAATGTGAAAGTGCGACATGTGTCGGGGCCCCACCAAAGTCTAAGGATGAGGCAGCAAGGATACATATGGAAGAACTTGATTGGTCAAATGAGATGATGAGGATTCACATCAGTTTATAAGATAGGTTAAAAAGTGGATTACTAAAGCTCTCATCATTTAACAGATAGGTCTAATTGACGTTGTTATTTTAACCAAGATGAAAAGGTGATCCACTGTTAGCTAAATCTCAAAGATTAATCTACAGTTAAGTAAGATGAGGATCAACGGTCGATGTAATGCCTCAAAGTGAAAGATGATTGTTGTTTAATCTTTAAGGCATCACAACATGTTGACATGCATCCTAGACCCACAGACTATGAGAAATGAAACTAGCGGTTAAAGCACACAAAGAATAAAAGGTAGACATGTTCCCTTGGTCAAGAGATGCAATACTTTTATCCATTAAGGCATTACATGATATTGACATGTGTCTTCGACAGTCAAAAGGGCATAAATCTTGGGCGGCAACATGACATAAATTTGTTTATTTTGTTTTAAATACCTTTAATTAAATTTTATTTTTCGTAGGGTTTTGATTATTGTTTAATACGTCGTTATCATTTTTATGCAGGGTTTCAAAGGTGGTGGTTGATACAAGAATACAACTTGGGTGAAATACTGAAATATAATATGTGTACACATCCATTGAGTAGTATGTATGAGAATGAAGGATACCAAAGGGTGGTCGACAACATCGACTTTCTCGTTCTCAACAATAAAGCTCTCCAAAATACCAAAAATAATATCCATTATCAAAGGAAAAATATGTAGATGAGCATGCAGTCAAAGTATTATGATAACCACAATTAAGAATCCTTGTTATATCAGACATGATATAAGGACTTGACAAGTTATCATTATTTTGGATTATCTTTAACAAGTCATAAATGATTTATTAAGTGATTATTGTTTGTTTTCCTAATGGTCGACAACCATTTTTAAAGGATGATAAATCATTCCTTAAATGTAATTGTAAATAATGTTCAATTTTTTATCTTAGGATTAGGTATTAGCTATGAATTGACGTATTGATTTGAAGCTTGTTCACATCCTTTGGAATTGATATAAATAAGGATACCAAGATCAATACAAAAGATGATTATCATCATTTTTATTTAGATTGGATAGATTTGATCAACAACTGTAACATGGACCTAGACATACCATTTTTTCAAAATCAATAAAGAAAAGTTATTTTTATTTCATCTATGGGAATTGATTCAAGTTCATTTTTGATTAGTCCCTTGGATAAAATATTTTAATTTTATTCAAAGTGATAGTTTGATGTTGCATACTTTGGATTAAATTTACAACTTTATTTTCATTTGGTCTTTCCATCTTACATGATTAAATTCAATTGATTATGGCCACAATCAATTGATCTATCATTTGAAAATTTAAACACAATTGAAATAGATGTGGATTTATCTTAAGATACATGCTCATTTAGACACCTTTGAAGTGATATGTTTCTTATAAACTGTCTCTAAGGTTGTATGTAGGGATGGGATGATTTTGACTCTATTTCCCATGAAAAGATAAGGCAATGATCTAATCATTTATTGGATTGTTTTTTTCAGTTCATTGTTTACAATTTTGTGATATCTTATCCATTTGTTCACTTAAATTTACATACATATTTACTAAACATTCTTTCAATTACTCAAAGTTTTTTCAGTCTTGTAGTTTATAATATATTGTGTTCAGTTTGATTTCTCTCAAGTTCCTTTTCCATACTTGAGAGAGAGGATTTGGAAAGTGTTCTATCTTCTATAAAAATCCTTAAGAATTGAAGGATAAGCTAAGGTATAGGCCTACCAGCCTTGATCCTGCAAAGCCAAAATTGTAGAAGTTCCAGCCTTGCCTTTGTTGTGACTTGTTAGTTTTCCAAATTGCTTGTGTTTCCTAGCATTGGATTGGCAAGTCCATAGGAAATCCAATCTGTTGATTCGAGCAAAAACTAGATATAAGAGAAATGGCTTGGGTTATTTTAGGAAAAGGGAATGGACAACTCCCATAGGAGGGGTGCTCACATATGTGTGAGCACCATTAGGAGGTTAATTATTGTAGGAATTATAAAATTAGTTTATTTAATCTAAGATTAATTAGAGGAGTAAAGTTAGGAGATAGTGATGGGTATAGATTAGGAATCTAGGCCAGATTTATGATTAATCCAAATTAGATTTAGATTAATCATTGCTTAGTAGAATATTAGAATGTGGAGGAATAAATAGATTAAAATTTATTGTAAGGGGTATTTTGTTGAGAATCATATATTAAATGTAAATTAACTTTAGTTAGCATAGAATAATTAAATAATTTAATTAAATCAATAGATGGATATTGAAAAAATAGTTAATTAACTAGAAATAGCTATAATGCTAAGGTAATATTAATTAAATTAATATAAGTGTGGAGGGATGATTTTAGACGTATATATTTTCCCCTCTTTGGTGTGGTGTCAAGGAGGACACCACATCAAAGAAAAAATAAAATAAGATGCCCCAAAGAGAAAAGTAATTTTGGTGGGAGATTATGCGTCCTTGAGAAAATAACAGAAAAAATAAATTTTCTCTAATTTTCTTGAAAAAGGCAGAAGCAAGGAAGAAGAATGAGGAGGAAGAGAAAAAAGGTTGAAATTATCTAGTGCCATGAGATACTTCCTTGCGGGGGGAGTGGGGGTAGACCTAGGGTAAATCAGGGACATGATTCCCCAATCGGGATGGGGGAATAATGAATGAATAGGAGCTTGAGAATGCAGATTGCAAGAATGCTAAATGAACCTAACTAATGCAACCTAACTACATGAAATTTTTGGGATTGTATTGTGTTAATATAAGAGAGCACACCCTAGTTTGATTTTGCAAGAGGAGGTATGCATGCAATGCTAGACAACGTGGATGACATGGTTCATTTGCATGGACTAGACTCTCTAAAAAATAAGGTAGATTTAGGAGCATAGATGTAGATCAACAATCATGGTGGAAATAATGGAGTGACACTCATGAGGAAGCCATACTACACCCAAGTCTTGATTAGGGACTTTGTGTAAGTGCACAAGACCCTACCCCTAGTGAGGCATACATAACCATAATTGCATGACCAACAAAGATGCACTAAAGTACCCATAAACATATCATTATGAAAATGACACGTATTCAAATATACACCATCCAAGATACACCAAGATATTGAAAATGGAGGCAATCATGGGTAGGGTCTACTGAAATACAAAGATAAAATCAACAAAAAGACATTATGACCAAGCTGTCATTTAGTCTAAATTTCTTTCCATGAACAAGATTGTGTAATGGAGGATTGATAAGCCGACACTGGAAGGATGTTTCTTGGGGGGAAAATATTGATTGATGTCGTAATAGGAATTCAGTGAAAATAGCTATGAAGTGAACAAGGAACTTAGAAATTTGATCTTTGAATTGATTTGATAAAACTCATGTGGCCAAAGTGTTTGGGAAAATCTCACTGTAATGGGATGAAGCTCAGTTTGATGGGATAAAGATTAGTTTGATAGGATTAGAATGGGTAGAATAAAATGTGATTAGATGATGGAGCAAATTGATTGAATAAAATGAGATGGGAGGATAAGATGTATTGAATAGGATGGAGGAAAGATAAATTGATTGTATTAGAAGATAAATGGATTTGATATAAAAGGATTGGATGCATATATAGAGTGAATTGGGTCCAATTACAAGGGAGAAGCAAGGCATGGTAAAGGAAAGGGGTATGTAGAGATTTTATGGATGGAAGATAGAGGGATGGAATGGATTATTTATGGGACTTGAGGGATTAAAATATGGGAAAAAGGTGGATGAAGCTCCAAAAACCATGTTGCAAAGGAGTTAAAATGGTCCACACTAAAGATAGGAAAATGGACTAGAAAGATGGAGGATGAAAATTTATGAGATGAAAATATGGTGTGTAATGGATAGTCAGGGAGGAAATGAAGGCTTTCATTGTCCAAAGCATGCATAGATATTTTTTTATTTTATTGCCTCTAGCTTTGATCAAGATCAAAGGTATGAAAGTGGAAGGTGTATAGACAAGGGATATGAGATGGAGGGTATGAATGGAATAGGATAATGGATAATGATATGGAGGATATGAATGGAATATGATAATGTATAATGTATTGAGGAAAGGTATAGGATAATAAAGATTAAAGACATGGGAAATTAGGATGGAGTTATACAGGATTATGGATGGAGGACAAAGGGAAAAAATAGGACAATGACTATGAGATGGAGGAGGTAGATAGGATGTCAAGATCAAATATGGATAAAGTGGGTGGACTTATGTGTGATAATGGATAGTGGAGGAATAATCGATAAGGGATATTAACGGGGGTTGGATGGAGGGAATGGATATGATAGTGAAAAGATAGGAAAAAGAGGATGATGGCTTAGCTAGGATGATGGATAGTGGATAATAAATGTGGAAGATATGTATGGTAACATAGTATGGATGAAGCTTCCCCCTAAGTTTAGAGTTCAAGGGGATGAAGATAAGTGAGTGGATATATAAGGGGATTTAAGACAATGGATATGTGATGGGAGGATGGCAGAAGGACTCAAGCACCTAGTTCCATGGATTGTATCCATTGATATATCTTTTATTTTTATTTTTATAATGTACCAAGGTATTTTGGATATATGATCATATATGTTGGTAGAATTGTAGGAAGGGAGACGAAATGGATGGGGGATAAGGATTTATGCATAGGATTGGATTAATGGGATAGAGAAGGTTGGAGGACTTGTGAATAAATGGACGAGGGAGTTGGAAAGATCATCATTGACATACACCTTGAAGGATGGTGGAGTAGTGGAGGAGGATATTGTGAAGGAGATGGAAGAGAACATGTGGATTTTGGGATGTAAGGAACCAAAATAGATGAAGTAGACGAAAAACTAAGGATAGAAAATTTGGATGCATAAGGACCCAAAATGGATTTGGAAGATGGAGAATTTTTAAATGGAGGATTGAAAGAATTATGAGTTGAGGAAAATTTTGTGTTAGCAAGGTTAGATTCCAATTTTGATTTTTCTTTGAGATTCATTTCTTTAATGAGTATCTTGGGAATCCACAAGGTTTTTGAATTTTTATTTTTGGGCCTTTGTGGCCTTTTGAAATTTTCTTTCTTTTGGATCATATTTTCTTTTCTTGAACATGTGTTTTAGATGGGACATGTTGGTCCTTGGATTTTTGGCTTTATGAATTTTATCTTTGGCATCCAATTTTACTCCATTAGCCATAGCATGGGTTCAAAAGGATAAATGGTATGGATAATTTATGGATGAAATAACGGAGGGTGAATGTTGGATTGAATTCAAGGATGTGTCCCTTTTTTAATCTTTCTTAGGGATTTGAGGTGATGGAGTGGTGGACTTGGATATGATGGATGGATGTACGTACAAATCCAAAATGGATGGAAAGGATTAAGGAGTTAAATTTGGGATATAAGGACCCAAAATGGATGTGGCCAAGGAACGAATGAAGTTTTGGACATTAGGGCCCAAAATAGATATGGAGGATGGGGGGTGGGAACATTTGAGTTTAGATGGAGGGATTTTAGATTTGGGAGGGGTGGAAGGTTTATTGACATCTTGAGACATTATTTTTCCAATTTGATGCTTATTAATTTGAACACAAGATGTGAGTCCATGTGAATGGGGAGAAGAGGTGGAAGGAATTATATTCTCTTGAAGGAATCCATGTTGGATAGAGGTGGAAGAACCGAGATTAGGTGTATGAGGATCATGGATGGATTGGATAGGTGTTATGGGATTTTGTGGAGGATTAAGATCATGTAGAGGATTTAGATTATGAGGGGGATTATAAGGGATAATAGGATCTTGATATGGATTAGGATCGTGACATGTATATGAAGGGGTATTTTGATCTTGACTTTGGAGAGGATTATGTGGTGGAGTGGAAGGAATGAGTGGATCTTGAGATGGAAGGGTATCATGCAATGAGGTAGAGGGGAATGAATCATGAGATGTAGTTATTTGATCGTGACATGAAGGGGGATTAGTGGATTCAATATAAGGAATATATTCATGAAGTGTAGGGTAAGTAGAGGTTAATTATTGACATGGTGGAGAATCATTAATGGATGGAATGAAATGGATGTCTTGATCTTCATTAAGAATTGGATCATGATATGGGTTAAGGAGGATAAGTGGATCTTGATATTGAAGGTTGGGATCTTCATATGGAAAGTTGTCATAAGATGGAGAGGTTTCATAAGATGGAGGAATTTTTAGACCTAGAGGAGAATAAAAATCCATATTAGCATGATTTGGAACAAGGTCTTGACATGTGTGGACTTATGCAGGTAATTTGATGGAAGAGATGGAAGCTTCAACTTGGGTCAAAGGAGAGATGGGAGATTCATGAAACTTAGGATATTTATATGTGTCTTCTTTTGGAGGGTATGGAGATGGGTTCATGACTTGAGGAGATTGTACAACTTGATTTGAGGAACTATACTTCTCTACTAGTCCTTGGATCCAGTCAATGGAAAAGTTATTGTGGGATGGAGATAATGTGGGTTTTGGAAAATTAGGATTATGTGGAGTATTATCATTATGGTTTTGTCTATTAATCTCAAAATGTGGGGGATTAGGTGGAGGATTAGGATTGGATTGGAGAGGGGGGTTATAGATTTGGAGAAAGGGGGAAGGACATATGTCCTGAAAGGCAAAAATTTTCTTTTGACCCTCATTTTTTAAGATAAGGAAAATGTTTCTAAGTTCTTCAATATCTTGGGAAAGGTGGATATGGAGGGAATCATGTGTGGGTAAAGGATAATGAGATGGATTTCCCTTTTCAAAGATAGAGGAAAGATAAGTAATGGTAGATGAATTGAGATTGGATATGATGTGTTGAGGTAAAATAGATGAGGATATGGTAGATGGATGTGGAGTTATGAGATTGACTTGGTAAGTGGGTTGTGATGAGAGAAATGAGTAGTTAGGGGTTGGATTATTATGAGTCATGTATGAGTTGGATGGATGTGATTGATAGGTTGGTTGAGTTGGAGGTATGATTTGAGAATTAGGGTTTAGAATTTGAAAGTCCTCAACCATTTTGTGAAACCAATCCATATTCATGATGGTTGAATTGTGGGTTTGGATTAGATTAAATTTATGATGAAGTGATTAGATTGGATCAAGGATGAATGATGAGATTATATGAAGAAAAGTTGATGCTGATGTGGATTATGATGGATTATTAGGATGGGGAATGGGATTATTAATCAGACCTTGATTAGATGGATTAGAAAAATTAAGCTAGATTGGGGATGATTAAGATAGAATAACAAGGATGAAAGATGTCAAATGTGAGAGATGAAGTTAGGAATAGGAGCAATACTTGTCTTTTTTATTGTGAGGGCAGGGCTTCAAAGATGTTGGATATTATGTTGGATGTGAGGGTAGGGAATCATGGTTTGATTTTATGTTGATTATGAGGGTAGGGCCTAAAGGTTTGATTTGTTTTTATGATTTGATTGTGAGGGAAGGGCCTCAAGGTTTGATTGATTTTATTTGGATGATGATTAAAGTACAAAGATAATTATGGTGCTCCTAAGACAAAAGTGGAAGAATTTAGTGAAATGTGAAATAGTATATTGTTAAAGGATTGATGAAATGATGGAGGAAAAGGTCTAATTTAAGCAAATTGACTTGATGAACCTCTAAGAAACTAAAAATGATGGATTTTTGAAAAGTTTGGTAAGTCACTATTTTTAGGTAGAGACATTGATTCTCATACATAGACATTGACCTTTGAAAATTCGAGTTGCATGTCGTAGATGAAAATGTAGGATTTTTCTAATTTTGGATTATTTTAGGTCAATTTGTTCATTGACAAGAGCTAATTTTCAACATTCATCAAATACATTGACTACGTTAAGTATACCTTGACTCACATTTTGGGCATAAATGATAGTTATTGAACACACATGAAAATAGTTCTACAAGGGACAAAACAACCTTGTAGGTGACAAGCAATTATGACATTGGAGAATTTTTTGTATGCTCAAGTGACTCTTTCAAGACACTTATGTTTTAATGTGGTTTAACCCAACGAAGAAAGTACAAAAATATCTACCTTAAGGAATTGGATTCAAATGAAATATTTGATGGGGAGGTCACCTTTCTCCTACAGACTCCTACTTTATATTAGGAATCTCACTTTGGACCCTATTCATTTCAGGATCCTCTAGACTCACACTCGAGTCTCTTATGGTTACTCACAGACCCTAACTAGAAGGATTTCTATGCTCCCTCTCTCTTAGGCTTCCTACCCACCGAAATGATTCAATCTCTACCTTATCTTCCTCTCCATGAATGAATAAAGTCAGTCATGAACATTCTCCTGCTATCTCTCTCTCCTACAAGTTCCCTATCCAGACCATTCAGCTCGCCTAGGACTTGTCTACAATTCTGACTAGCCTCTTCTCAATCCCAAACACAAAAAAAGAATAAAAATACATGAGGGATGCTTCTTGATGGTCACACTCCATAGGATGGATTATAAGAGCCAAAAAGCATCCATGAGACTTGATTGAATTCAAAATCCTACTCTACAGAAGTCTGCAAACAATAGAAGCACACAGAAAACACAGGAAACTATTCTTTACTGAAAACCAGAAAATTACAATGTAAACTCAAAATCTTCTCTGCTAGCCTGTTCAATCTCCAAGTTCTCCAACCTTTTTCAAAACGGTTCTTTCCTTCATTTTATATCTCAGCCTGTTCTTGATTCGTAAGCGTTTCTAGGTTACCTGTTTGACTGAGGATTCTAACTACCTCAGCTCTTCATCTTCCTCCTGTAACTGTCATCGATATCATCCTCTGCATGGTTGTCAACATGGACCTCCTTTTTCCTCCGTGTCACTGACTTTTCCAATTCCCTCTGTGATGTTGACAAGTCAACATATTTTCTTCCTCTTTCTGTCAGTCGCAATGTCGCGAATCCTAATAGCCATGCATGCCGATCCTATGATACGTTGTTGTTGCGTTATCTCCAGACTGAGTAACTTAACCACCTATTATCCTATGATCTTGCGACACACAGTCATCTCATTGTCGCAGCACTAATTCACTTAACCACTGATTACCTTGCAACTTGGCGATACACTGTCATCACATTGTCGCCACATCTACTAACTTAACCGCCGATCTCTGCCGACTGTGTGATAAGCCTTGTCGCGTCATCGCAAACTATTTCCTGCTAACCGCTGAGCATCAGTCAACTTCATGATAACCATTGTCACTTCATCGCCAGCCGTTTCATCCTAACCACTGAGCATCTTCTGACTTCGCAATAACCATTGTCGCTTCATCGCGAGCTATTTCAAGGTAACCGCCGATCATCTTACGACTTCACGCTACACTATTATCGCCTTGTCGTGGCTGTTTTCTGTTAACCACCAGTTTCCTTCTGACTGTGTGCTAAGCCTTTGTCGCATAATCACAACTGTTTCATACTAACCGCTGATCATCCTGTGACTATGCGCTAAGTATAATGTAACCATAACCCCGAAAGTTAAAACTACTGCCAAACAAAACTTCTCCACTAACTGTGATCTTCTCCTGGACCACCATTGCCAAATAGCTAGGGCTTCAAAGCTAAAACCCTAGGGTGCTCTGCACCATACTCCCCCCTCTACAAAGGAAGAATTTAGTTTGAATTAGTCGGAAGCAATGCCGAACTAATTCCTTGTTTTCTGCAGTCTTCTTCGTCCATCCATGTCGCTTCTGCTTCTGGTAACCCTAACCATTTGACTAGGTATTCTCTATATACCCTTCGTCGAGTTTTCTTCTGAACTCGTGAATCCAGGATTTTCTCTGCTTGCAACTTTGATTTAGTTTTCACCCGCATATCTTGGACATCTTTTCCTATTTCCATCTGTTGAGTACTCTCAGGTATCACTGGTCCTCTGTATGGAATAAGATCCTGCACATTAAAAATAGGTGACATATCCAAATTGTTAGGTAAATCAATTTTATAGGCAT
>MU224460.1:359619-378668 GCA_018584345.1 Thuja plicata | reverse complement strand
TCTACATTTGTCACCATGGCTGATTCTCCTACTGATTCCTCAGTACTTTGAAACATCTACAAATTTCAAACCCAAATCTTTAACTGGGCTCTGATACCAATCTGATGGGGAGGTCACCTTTCTCCTATAGACTCCTACTTTCTATTAGGAATCTCACTTTGGACCCTATTCATTTCAGGATCCCCTAGACTCACACTTGAGTCTCTTAGGGTTACTCACAGACCCTAACTAGAAGTATTTCTATGCTCCCTCTCTCTTACGCTTCCTACCCATTGAAATTCTTCACTCTCTACCTTATCTTCCTCTCCATGACTGAATAAAGTCAGTCATGCACCTTCTCCTACTATCTCTCTCTCCTACAAGTTCCCTAGCCAGACCATTCAGCTCGCCTAGGACTTGTTTACAATTCTGACTAGGCTCTTCTCAATCCCAAACACAAAAATAGAATAAAAATACATGAGGGATGCTTCTTGATGGTCACACTCCATAGGATGGATTATAAGAGTCAAAAAGCATCCATGAGACTTTATTGAATTCAAAATCCTACTCTACAGAAGTCTGCGAACAATAGAAGCACACACAGAAAACACAGGAAACTATTCTTTACTGAAAACTAAAAAATTACAATGTAAACTCAAAACCTTCTCTGCTAGCCTGTTCAATCTCCAAGTTCTCCAACCTTTTTCAAAATGGTTCTTTCCTTCATTTTATATCTCAACCTATTCTTGATTCATAACCATTTCTAGGTTACCTATCCGCCTGAGGATTCTAACTGCCTCGGCTCTTCATCTTCCTCCTGTAACTGTCATCGATATCATCCTCTGCATGGTTGTCAATGTGGACCTCCTTTTTCCTCTGTGTCACTGACTTTTCCAATTCCCTCTGCGATGTTGACAAGTCAACATATTTTCTTCCTCTGTCTATTAGTCGCAATGTCGCAAATCCTAATAGCCATCCCTGTCGATCCTGTGATACGTTGTTGTCGCATTATCGCCAGACTGAGTAACTTAACCGCCTGTTATCCTATGATCTTGCGACACACGGTCATCTCATTGTTGCATCACTAATTCACTTAACCACTGATTACCTCGCGACTTGGCGATACACTGTCATCGCATTGTTGCCACATCTACTAACTTAACCGCCGATCTCTGCCGACTGTGCGATAAGCCTTGTCGCGTCATCGCAAACTGTTTCCTACTAACCGCTGAGCATCTGTCGACTTCATGATAACCATTGTCACTTCATCACCAGCCATTTCATCCTAACCACTAAGCATCTACCGACTTCATGATAACCATTGTCGGTTCATCGCGAGCTATTTCAAGGTAACCGCCGATCATTTTACGACTTCGCGCTACACTATTATCACCTGGTCGCGGCCATTTTTTGTTAACCGCCAGTTTCCTTCCGACTGTCCGCTAAGACTTTTTTGTGTAATCACAACTGTTTCATACTAACCGCTGATCATCCTGTGACTGTGCACTAAGTATAATGTAACCTTAACCCTGAAAGTCAAAACTGCTGCCAAACAAAACTTCTCCGCTAACTGTGATCTACTCCTGGACCACCATTGCCAAACAGCTAGGGCTTCGAAGCTAAAACCCTAGGGTGCTCTGCACAGATATTATAGACCCATTGCTTGGTATTCCTTCAGTTCACACAACAGTGTCACCCTCGGAAGAGTGCCCATAATTTTTCCCTTTTTGAAGTATTTTTGTCATTCTACAAAGATCTCTTTCGCTACACAATACCTCGGGACATGTATGATAATAATCTTTGGGGGAGAAGCACTATAATAAGTTAGCATTTGGAGGTGAATCATGTAGGCTACTAATTTATAGTTTCTAGTAAGATCTGTGGCATCCCCCCAACCAATTTGTATGCAAGTGAGACACTTAAGTCTCTAGTGGATCATGTCATTTGCCTAGGCACTATTTTCCCAATCCAAACTATCATCCATGCACCATGCTCAATCTTGGTGGGATTGAGACAATTTTTTGTTCAATGTCTCATTTCTATACCAACCCAGGCATTTAGCAGTTTGAGCTCATCTTCTAAAGGGGAAACACACCCTCTCGATAGGCCTCTCTAGAAGCTAAATTAAGATAAGATTTCTCTTCACCCAAGTTCCATGATGGAAAGGGGAGAGGATATGACTATAGGTTAACTGTAGCATCACATAAATTAAAGGATCTATCTAATGACAAATATCTCAAAATAAGTGTTGAGAAACACTTCTTCAGACACACCAAAAAGAGTTCATTTTCCAAATTGAACCTAATTAGAGAAACTAAGTATGATTTACCTAAGAAAAAGATACAAGAGTATGGTTAAGCATGCAAGTTTAATTTATTTCCCACGCATCAAGAATCAAAGCACGCAAGAAAGGAGTGATTGTTTTTCCTTAATTCATTCAAGAGTTTGTGACGTTCATTCCCTTATGCATTCAAGATTGTATGTGGTTAATTCCTTTAAGAAACATGCATTCAAAGAATGGTGTTTAAATAATACAAGTTCATTCCTAAAATCCATTATAATCCAAAGAAACCTGTATTAAAATATTAGTAATCTTAAAGTCTTTAACCCTGAAATGCTGCAAAAAGACAAATAGATTAGTAATAGTCAGAACCAACAAAAATAAATGTGACAGGGTTGAGACAAGGTTACAATCAATAATGCACTAGAATCATGCTAGAGACAATATGTCGATTCCTGAAATTTGACTAACTCTAAAATTTCCTAAAAACCCTCAAAAACTATAATCTTTATCTTATCTCCTATGAAGCTGAAACCACTCTTAAACATCCTAAAAGTATATACATAATATGTAACTTAAGTATTTAAGAAAACTTATACTTAAATGTTAGATTTTATGTCTGGTCCTAATGCTGAAATTGGCCTATAAGGCCTGAAGGACACACAAGAATCCTCAAGAAACCACTAAAAAGATACCCATCTCTCATAACTAGTTATAAAATGAAACAGGGCAGAGATGAAAATGATAGGTTGCAGAAGCCAATCTACATAGATGCTGATCTATTCAAAAAATGATCTACGCAAATGACAATCTCAGAGCGCAGATAAAAATCTTCATAGATGAAAAACTTAGAGCATAGATGAAAATATTAGAGTACAGATGAAAATCTCAGAGTGCACACGACTATGTCAGAGTGTAGATGACAATTTGTGCAGACAACAATCTCATAGTATAGATGACAATGTATAATCATAGATGACATTTCACAATTTCAGCATGTGAATGATGGGTTTTTGAAAATTTGAAAAGATTTAAAGGGACATAGGTCCTACCAGGAATACCAAAATGTATATGATGAAAAACTACATGTGTGGAACAAGCTTAGACATGCTAACATTAGTTATAAATCAATCTAATCTACACATATTCATAAAACTTGCAACTACACAATGGATTCCAACATAACCTCTTATGAGCCAAACAAGTGCACCCAAGACTTGTTGATGTTCTCTTAGAGAGGAACGTGGGTGTTCTCTCCCAACAAAAAATATAAATCCCACTATTTATTTCTTGCTTGAGGTGATTGATTCTACAATGTAAACTAATGGAAGTTGAAAGTCTTGCAAACTAGTATAAGGAACTGGCTACAAGCTTTCAACCACGAGGATGAGAATATGAAACTAAAAACTATATTGCAAGATTAAGATAACATGAACATGGATATTAATTAAAATTATTTAATAAATATAGAAATAGTTGAGCACACTAAAAATGCACTTCTAAATTATTGAAATCAAACTAGCATAATAACTCTACAAACATTAATGATTGATGCAAAATGCAAAGAGAGAGGCTCTATTTATAGATTTTTGGAGGGCTTGGATGAGGTAGATCTCATGTGCAATCCATATAGGATCTACATGGGATAAAGGAGTGGTCATTCAAGAGGGAGAGTTTCTCACACATACATGAGAAACTATTAGAATTTATGGCTCAATGACAACTGTAAGAGGGTGGGAGACCCAAAGTGAGTCACATGTGAAGAATCTTCCAAAGAGGAAAGGGGAGTCAAGATGCAAGAGAAATTGCTTGGGATATTTTAGGAAAAGGAAATGGAAAAATCCCATAGGAGGGGTGCTCACACATGTGTGAGAACCATTAGGAGGTTAACTATTGTAGGAATGATAAAGTTACTCTAATTAATCTAAGATTAATTAGAGGAGTAGGCTTAGGGGGATACTGATGGGTATAGATTAGGAATCTAGGCTATATTTGGGATTAATCCAAATCAGATTTAGATTAATTATAGCTTAGTAGAATATTAGAATATGGAGGGAACAAATAAATTAAAATTTATTTAAAGGGGGATTTTATGGAAAATCCTATATTAAATGTAAACTTAATATATTAGAGAAGGGTATTTAAATTAACTTTAGATACCATAGAATAATGAGTTAACTTAATGAAATAAATTGAATTAAATCAGTAGATGAATAAAAAATAGTTAATTAACTATAATTAACTATAATTCCAAGGGAATATTAATTAAATTAATATAAGTGTGTAGGGATGATTTTAGATATCTATACCAACCCTTTGTGGATCTTTGATATCCTCAATCTCTGAGTAATATTCTAATTCACAAATCCAATCTATCAAATCTTTAGGATGTAATGAGCCAAAAAAATTAGAAACTTCCATTATATTAATTTTACTTACTTGTACCATAGCCCTCAATAATCTTTTCTCGTTTGCAGAGATCTCAGTAACTATAGTCTCGAGATCTTCAAAAAATTCTTCATATTATTGCCTAGTATCAAGATTCCTTCACAATCCAGTGAAAAAGTTTTAGATCTTAGACCTTGTTTCATTTTGGATGTCCTCCATAATTTTTTATAGTCTCCTAGGGTTCATCCTTCTAGGATGCATCTTTCTAGTCCCTAGATGTAGCTACATCAACTTTAGCGATCTAATTACAAGGTGCTAATTTCCTCTCACTCATTGATCTATGAGACACACTTGCAACCATCTTCCAAGTCGGAAATATGTTCACCCTTGGTATGACTTCAACAACCCAAACAAATATCTCAATAGAAATAACCTCCTATGTGATACCCTTTCACAAGTCCTCTATAATTGTGGGCCAAATACGCACTCTGGTACCCCACAACAAACACATATAGGGCTTCAAAAGCTCAAGAACTTAATCTGCTAAAATAGGAACATCAACCTTTCTCTGATACCACCTGATGTAGTCATGAAAAGATTTTACACAATGGGTATGGTCCAACGATGTAACAAAAGTTAACATAGAAGAAATAAAAAACTAAGAAACAAGAATAGACAATCAATATGCTACAACAGATCTTCACATTATCACATAATCAAATAATTACATCACATTGGCCTGCAACATGCAAATTAATTTTTTTTGGGATACATGCCTAATTACAAACAAAACTCTGACCTAAACCCTAATGCTAACATTCTAAAGGCTATCTTACTCTGAGATGCCACTATTTCTTAAACAAAGATCAAATATCTTAATATATAGATCCTTGACAATAAATATGTCAGCTGGATCAATTAGATTTCCAACACAAATAAAATGTAACGTGTGCAAATATAGGTTAGGACCCAAATCATAATATTTTAATTCCAAGATATAAAAATTACCTGCAATCCAAAAGAGACTTCATCCAAACATCCATGAACACGGTGATAAGATCCACAAAGCTTTACCAATCGGGAAATTGCTTCATAAGATTGAAAAATTCCAATTGACCATTGAACATGAACACATAGAAATGACCATGAATCTGTAATATCACAAAAATGAAGTATCCAAAAGAGGTGTGAAACCAAAAATAAGTAAATTATTATGTCCAAAGGAAACCTTGAAGTTTGCAACAATAGATTATCCAAAGGAAAGGAACGCCACTAAGAACTCAGAAAATTGGAAAATTGGAACAAAACTGAAAGGAAATATTTTGGGTGATGCATGATTTTTAACAACCCAAGGATGCTCCTACATAAAAAATTCATGTCATTCATGAAAATAAAAATTACAATAGTGGCACCACCAATCAAAAACATGAGGAAATAATTGAATAGAAGGTTAGGAAGCACAACAAAAACCCCATATGTTTTAAAATTATGGAGAAAGTGCTAGAAAAAGACAAAGATAGGTATTTCATGACATTAGGTCAACTAGGGGTCAAACTACATCATGCTTATGATGTATCTAAATTAAAACTAGATGAGGATTATTTTAACCCCATAGGAGTCTTAACTAAACATATCAAATCCCTTAGAACACAATTGGATAATATTTAAAATGGAAATGCACCAAAAAAATACTCAATAGAGGGAATTTGTCCTTTTCCCTTTGGCAAGAATTTAGTTATGATAACCTTTTCACCTAATGTGGTGTTCCCAAAATACTATAAATAGATGGGTGCAACTAACCCTCAAGACCAAATTAGAGAATTTTTCACTTTGAGCATGGAATTTATCCATGAACCAACCTATCTAATGAGGTTATTTCCTAGGATTTTATGAGGCCAAGTAATGGAGTGGTTTTCTAAACTAACATCAGGAATTAAAACATTCAAATAATTGGTATCAAATTTCATGACTCAATACTCCTATAATATTGAGCATGAAGTTACCATGCTAGATTTATGCAACAATAAAAATGGGAAGCATTCTTGACTTTCCTACAACATTGGAGAAGAATCTTGGCCAAATACCCAAGAGGTATACCTAAAAAGGAGATGGACATATTTATTAAAAATTTGAATAGTTAAATGAATTATTGGCTACAATTCCGATGTCCTCCATCCTTTAAAAATTTGATTGAAAATAACATCAAGATATAAGTTGCTTTGGTAAAGAAGGGAGAACTTAAGTTATACAAAGACAACAAGGGATTTTCAAGCAATAACATCAATTACAACAACAATCCCTCAACCAATAAAAACAATGGCAAACCTAGGTTTTGGTTAAAAAAAACAACAAGAACCTAGTAAATGATGAGTGGTGGAAGTAAAAAATATAAAACCTAAGCCATTATATCTTTCTTGTAATTCTATCCAACAAGTAAATAACATCAATTCGCCCAATAAAAACTCATTCAACAACAATAGAGAAAAATAATAACAACCAAGGAAGAAAAAAAAAAACAATAACAACCAAGGAAACAAAAAACCCAAACCATCATTTATGTATCAATTCACTTCACCATGAAGGAAATTAAATCCATTGAGAGAACCCCTTGAGAAGAATTTAAGAACACTTATTGCAAACAAAATCATAACCCTACCCATCTCAAGAAGTTTTGAACCCCAAGTCAAACCCTCATGGTGGAATTAATCACACCATTGTGAATACCATAGGAATAAGGGACATAAGAAAAATGTATGTATGTGAATAAAACATGTGGTTCAAGATCTCATTGAAAATGTTGTCATTGAAGTGGAAGGACCTACAAATAATGAAGAGCATAAAGCTTTCATAAATCCTTTCTTAAACCATGAGAAAGGTGAATCTTTTAATATGAATCAAAACAATAAGAAGAGACATAAAAAGGTGAATTTTTCCCACACTTATGATAATACTATCAGTTTTGTATCTATTTTTTAAAATACCATCAATGTCATAGTGGTGAAAGATAAACAAGACAAAGAGCCTGCCAAAGTCATCACCAGGGGGAAAGCATAAAAAGTAACCTTACAAGGAACCTCCATTAGGGAAAATAGGCCTAATATTTCATATTTTCTATTTAAATAGTATAATCTAGTGGATCAACTTCAAAAAACCCCAACACAAATATCAATCTTGGAGTTGTTAAAACTTTCACCATCACATAATTTTTTTTGGAAAAAGCCTTGGTTGATACGACGGGTCCTAAAATTTTGGAAGTAGAGAAATTTCAAAACATGGTTATTCACCTTATTGCACCACATTTCTTATCCTTTTTTGAGCAAGCTGACACGTCCTTAAATCATCTGTAAAATTTTCCATTACACATTGAAGTCCTAATCCAAAAGCATATAGTCAAGAGATTCTTGATAGATGGAGAGGGTGACTTAAATATCTGTACTTTAAACCTAGTTAAATCTTTGGGATATTATGAAGATTCCATGGATCCTAAGAGGAAGATAACCATTCAATCTTATGATGATGAAGAGATATCTTCCAAAGGAATATTTATCTTACCAATTTGAGTGGGCCCTATTCAAAAGGAGAAAATTTGCTAGGTGTTAAACCTCAAGTTTTTTAGGATTAGGTAATACCGAGAGGGGGGGGGGGTGAATTAGTATTAAAACACTTTAAATTCAAACTTAATAATTTACAAATTAACCATACAATAGCTGAAATGAAAATAACATACACATAAAGAAGATAGCTCATAACACCATGATTTTGTTCATGAGGAAACCCTGGCCAAGGGAAAAACTTGGTGGGGATATTACCCAAAAATTATGTACTAAAAGTATAATTCCCTTTTTAGGATACCTATCCCTATTAGGATATGAATATTACATTAGTACATGTCCTTTTTAAAGTAATAAAAAACCATGTTAGGAGTACACACTAAGCACACTGCTCTTACAATCAGAAAAATTGTTCTATTACAATTCTTTACCAAAAGTGAACTATACAAGCATCTTCTATGCTCAAGTATTCCCAATTATAGCTTGCATAAACTTCTATATTATTCTAACATCACAATGTATCCACGCACCTCATCCATGTCTTCTAATCTCAAAAAATCTTTATAGATACCTGATCTCATAATTATTTGACTCTCAAGAACATTACCAAATGTGTTCAAAACTTATCCAATTATTAAATCTGTAGTTGAAGATCATAATATAAAAAAAGTGGGGTAGGATTCAATTCAAATAAAACTTAGCACTTATAGATTCCACGTTATACTTCCTTAATCATCTTGACCATTCAACTACTTTGTTTCATAGTTATACTATCTTTGCATGACTTCAACAGGATGCAACTCTCTCAAATGAACTCTAAAACACAAGAGAACTTAACTTAAGGTCTACCATATCCTAAAATACCTTCCTCTAAGCTCACATAACTTAATTCATCATAGATAGTTCTTTTTTACCAAAACTGTGATAGTGCACCCAATAAACTGCTTCCTAGACTTAGTCATTTTTCTAGAACTAAATATCAAAACTAAGTTTCACTCCAAGTGACCATACAAAATATTAGTGTTTCCATAAATTAAAATCTCTATATGATCCAAAATGGGCCACTTTCCAACAATCTCCCCCTTTGGCATTAATGGAAACACTTAGTGAAAAATGACTAAGTGCTCAATACCAAAATATTGACGAAGTATATATATGTTATCTCCTCTATATTTTTCATATCTACTACTCCCCCTTTGACATCAATGTAAAAGTTGTACCAAAATTTAGTATCTATATAAATAATAAAATTGTACATCTTCTCACCAAAATTCATACCATGCGAAGTATGACTTGGAAAGATGTTTCCAAGATCTTTGCCTCTTTAGTTCATGTATTTATCAAAATATGACCCACATGGATCAGTCCATTCAATGTAAATGATGAAGTTTCTTCTCTCTTAAGTTCTGTAGGCATATTTTATATGAGTTCCTTCATTGCAGTCTTCATGTTAGAAATGTGTTATTCAACAATTGATAGTTTAGGAGTGATTAAACTCTTCAACATACCAAATATTCCCATAACTCTTCATTTCTTGGTCCAAGGATTAATCACATGGATAAATTAAGATTTGATCTTAGCCATCCCTCATGGATGCATCTCAACCGTCAAATTCAAATTCAAATTTGAAGTATTTTCCCTCCAATAAAAACCTATATAATGCAGCCATTCTAAGCTCATTTAATATAGATGAATAGTGCATTTTAGTATCAAATTAATGTCAATTTCATTCTAGTATAATCTAGTTCATTTTTTCTTAATCTAAATAGTTTCAATTTCATGCATTTGATCATAAATAGAACATAATTGAAAAAAATTTCAATGACTTTAGGCATTTTCATATGAAATCTTCCATCCTAGATTGTCTATTTGCTAAGAATTCATGCTTAATCTGAGGGAATTTTATGAAATTATTGTAAATCTTCCAGCTAGGAAGCAATATGACATTTTTGACATGTTTATTAGTTTAATTTGGTTAAATTTGATGCTATCGTGTTGATATAAAGTCATATTGAGTGGTTGTGCAGTATTCTTGAAAGTACAACATTTACACATCACAGTAACATCTATAAGCCTTTCTCCTAGTAGATTATCCAAGGAATATGCCTTCATCACTTCTAACATCAAAATTTCCAATGTCCTCATCTCTTTTGATATAACATTTACTGCCAAAGATCCTAAAGTACTCGATATAACATTTTCTTACCTATATCTCCTTTTATTTGTACTTGATTAATAGTGTAAACACAATTTATCGCTACCTCTTTCCAAAATATCTGCAAAAAATTACTTTCCATCATCATGGTTCTTGGAGTATCAATAATTGACCAATTTTTTCTATATACAAATCCATTTTGTTGTGGTGTCTGCGAGGCTGAGAATTTCCTCTTGATTTCATGTCTTTCACAAAAGGAGTTGAACTCACCAGATGTGAATTCACCACCTTTTTCTGATCTCAAGCACTTCACTTTTAATCATGTCTCAGTCTCAACTAGATTCTTAAAGATCTTGAACTTATCAAGTGCTTCAAACTTTTATTTCAAGAAATTAAGAAAAACCATTATATAAAAGTCATCAATAAGTAGCATAAAATATCTATCACCTTGCATACTCCTTATATTTGTTGGTACACACAAATTAGTATGTACTAGATTAAGAAATCCATTGGAATTTTCAACTTTTGATCTAAAGGTAGTTCTTGTTTCCCTACCTAGTTGTCACTCCTTGCAAGTAGCATTGATAGGATTCGTCACTTGGGGTAAATCTATAACAACATGCTTGGAATTCAATATCACAATATTACCAAAATTCACATGACATAATATTTTTTTCCATAGCCTACTTTCTTCAATTTGTGCAATCAAACAAGTCTTCTAAACACTATTCAAATGGAATACATTACCTTTTGTTTTTGAACCAATAAAATTCTTTTTTCCATAGTCATTCAAAATTTTACATCCGTTATCCTTGAAATACAATCCATATCCTTTTTCCATTAGCTATACAACACTTATTAGATTATGCCTTAATCCTTCTACATAAAAAACATCTTCAATATTAGTCTTACCATCTAAATAAATAGATCATCTTCCACTGATCATGTGACCAAAATTATCTCCCCATCTTACCATTCCATCATTATACTGTTAGGATTGGATTATACTGAGAGGGGGGGGTGAATTAGTATAATAGAAATTTAAACTATTTCCTCAACCACTTAAACATTAATCATTCATTTGCAGTAAAGTAAAGAACATAAGAAAATTACACAATACTCATAACACCATGATTTGTTTATGAGGAAACCCTGGCCAAGGGAAAACCATGGTGGGGATGATACCCACAAGCATGTATTAAAGTATAATGTCCCTGTAAGGAGATGTAGCCCTATTAGGAGATGAATATTACATAGTACATTTCATTTTTAGAGGAATAACAACCTTTTTAAAGGTTCACAACACCCTATTAGGGGCTTCTAAGCTTACAACTCTTACAATGTAATTCTGTTATAAAAGGTTCTCAGTCATGAACAAAACAAGCATCACAAATTCTTTGATAGTTCCTTTATAGCTCTGCCATTCTCTACTCTACCATTTTCATGTCTACCCTTCCAGATAATTATTTCTCACATATACATAATCTTTACCAAAAATATCTTACATATATATCTTATAACTTTACAAAGTCATCTCTTTAGATGAATATTACAAATATTGAAAAGTCAGCTTTCAAAACACAATACATTTAATATAGTAAATATCAAATGCATATTCGGCTCTCTTTCATAGTCAATGTATAGACTATCAACAACTAAAATACAACTTCAATTTCTTGGAGTCCAAATCATACTCCCTCAGTCTTTGCTGCTGTCCAACTTCTCTGTATCACTGTTCTTTTGCAGTCTGTCTATCTTCAAATCCTTATAACTCATTGTAAACTTAACCAAATCCAAATCAATATTAGGTGGAGTCATACATACTCCATACTATCTTCCTCTAAGGTCTCTTTCCCTAATTCATCGATCTCTATCTTCGACATCCAAAATACTTCTGTATCTCTGCTACTATACTTAGTCAATTTCTGAATCAACAAAACTTAACTTCAAAGTAATCGATCTTAAACCTAGATGTGTTGCCATAAATGACAACCAAAAATTGAATCAAATTTACCAAAATAGATCACTTTCCAAAAATCTCTCCCTTTGGCATTAATGGCAACACTTTAAAAAAAAAATATCTAAGTGTTCCAACTAAACAAAACTGTCTCTTCTTCTCCTTATCTCTTCTCCATATTTTTCTCTCTTTCTTTTAATATATATCTTTTTTTTTTCCTAATTCATTTTCTTCTTCTCTTTTTCATCATCATTTTTTTTCTTCTCTTCTCCCCCTTTGAAAACAATGACAAAGGTGCACATAAAACAATAGGTCTTAGTTCCTGCTATAGTATGAGGAATTCTTCTATCTATTGGGAGCAAGCTCAAACATAAACTATTAGCAGGTTAGCATATATAAATCATGAAAAAAGAAAGAACCAACAAGAAATCTTCATAATATCAGATTGAGATAAAACAAGATATTACACCCTACATTAATTGTTTGATTTTATCTTTTATATTGGATGTGAATGTGCTCTCTCAAACACACAAAATGCAATGGATCCCAATGCAATCCAAGATTGACAAGCAAGAAGAGAGATTCAAGAGCTGGTATGAAGAACTAGTCTCAAATCTTCTTCAAGATGATATGCTAAGCTAGGAAAATGATATGCAAGATAATTGAAATAAACTATTATTCATTAAACATTATCCTTTCATGTAACTTGTAAATGATTTAAGCATGAAAACATAAAACTAGCAATGAAAACATGAAATCTAGAGCTATGTTAGCATAATAACAATGCAACTATGAGAGATGGAAATGCAAGAGGAGAAGGCCTCTATTTATATATTTTGGAGGAGAAGAAGAGGACTTGGATGATGTGGCATCTATGTGGCATCCACATAAGAGCCACATAAGGGACACATAGGCTGATGGGATGGCCAATTTTGAGTCAAAGATAGAATTTAATATTTAGTGGCTCAAGAATTCCAAGTGGGAGACAAAGTTGTAAGAGGATTTTAAGAGGAATGGGTGTCCTTTTTGGAGATAATTTCCCCATGTGGGTGAGCATTCCATTATCCTTAAAAAGGTTAGGAATCACCCTTTAAGTATGATTAAAGGGATAGTTAGGTATGGAAGCATGCTTAGGAAGTGAGGTGATGGGAGTAGAGTGGGAATAGGGTAGGCTTAGGGTAGGTCTCTAGGTTGGATTACTAGGTTCCTAGCTAGGCTTTAGATTATAATTCAAATTATATTTGAATAAATCATAGTTTAGGAGAACTAGGAATATGGACTAATTTTAATAAATATAAATTTATTAAAAAGGGGATTTTGTGAGGTAAATGTATTTTAAATAAAATACATTGGAATAGTATTTGATCATTGATAAATACTAGAAAATGAAACTATTTAATTGATTGAATTAAATAGTTAGAGGAATAAGAGGGAATTAATATTAATAATAATAATAATATTTTTGGATGTCTACACCTGCTTACCAGATTCAGAACATCTTGAAAAGAATCTTCCAAAATCTTTACTTCTGTGCTCCATGTCTTGAACAAAATCTGACTTATGTGAATCAAACCATTCATTGAAAATGATGTAGTTTTAGCTTCTTTCAACTCTATGGGAAAGCCTTTGGTTAATGAATATGCAACCTTCTCCAAATCTAAGAGATGAGATTCAAGTATGGATAATTTTGGAGTAATAAAGCTCCTCATCAAATTGAATCTATTTAATACTCTCCCTTTCTCATTATTGAATTCACCGATCTTGGGAAATATCCTTGTAACTTCTATGTCTATTTCTGTTGTGGATTGTGATTATGTTTCACAACCATCCATCAAGTTTCTCTCTCCTTGGCAATAATGTCCTCAACATTCTGAACGTGTCTAATCAGATTCATGCAATAGCCAAACAGTTTTCTCCCATGTCCAAGGCAACTCTTTGCATTTTTCAAACAAGTTTTTACAATGCTGAAGTGCCATGAGATGGACTTGTAGACTTCTGTCAGTTTCTTCTCTTAATATGTTTTCTTAGCCTTCTCTTCTACAATCTTTAATAAATTTTCATGATACCCATCAAATTCATCAAGTGTAATATTCAAGTTTTCAATGTCATCTTTGTGCTAGAAAACTATAGGTACTTGAAGAAATTTATTCATAGTATCAATAGCTCTTGAGATTAATTTTATCTTCTTATCTCCTTTCTGTTCAGATCTTTCCTTTGCTTTCTTTAATGTGGTGAATGCTAGTTTTACCAATTCAACTTCATCCATGCTATCCACATTTACATCAGCGCTTGCTAACAATGAAATAGATGGTGAGTTTACTTCTTTCTTTTCAACTCTTTGATGTTCTATCTTATGTTCATCATCCTTTTTCTGTTCAACTTCCTCTTTCTATTCTACTTCATCTGCAATAGAGGTGTCCAAATTTCCTACAAAAGGGTCCTTCTCATCTTATGAGGGGTCAAGGGTTATTTCCACACCAGAAACATAGAAATTTTGTGGAGGATCTACTTCATTATTCTCTGTAGAGGTCTCTGTCACCTTAGGTCTTTCACCCATTCCCAATTGTGTGGGTGATGTTGTTTTAGGAGGTGATGGCTTGCTAGAAGTAGGGCTCATTAGAATCTTCTCTAATGCCTTCTGAGTTTCCTCAGTCACTTCATCATACTTCCTTCCCATTATCTTCAATAGTCTAATCTTTGTTATTACCAGAGATTTTAGTTCTTTGAATATCCTATCCCTCTCTTGTATTGATAACAAAGGCATCGTGCTATCAATTTCCTTATTTCTGATATGATCATCCTCAATCTATGCCAAGTGTTTTATGCTCTCCAATTTTGCATATAGATCTATGGGTACACTTCCTTCAATTTATGGAAGGCTCTTTTTGATGGTAAGAAAATTATCTATCACAATATCTTCAATCTTTAGCTTGTCTGATTCCTCATATATGTCATAGTATTTATCAATTGAAACCAATTTACCTTGTTCAATTTCTCTTTTCTCTAGCATCTTCATGTCAGGTTTCCAAATATGTTTTTCTATTTTATTTTCTTCTCCTATTGTGCTTTGGTCTTTAGGCTTGCTTGATCTTGTAACTATAGGAGTGACAACCTTTTCTTATTCTATTTTCTATTGTGGAGGAGGTGGAATATCTACCATAACTATCTCAGGATTGATAGGGGCATTAGTACTTCCACTTGCTACTCCAAGAGATCTCTCTTCCATATTTCTTTTGACTTCTTTCTATTCCTCTTTTGTTAGTCCAGCTTGTATAGTGCAATCATGAATAAGGTTAGCAATTTTCCTTTTCCTTGATCCTCTAGACTATTCCTCTTTCACCTTTTCTGACTTTTCTTCATAGGTTCCCCATCTTTCTTCAATTGTGTCAACTTCTGAAGAAAGAACATGTTCTACTTGCATGGTGAGTATTTCAAAACTCACTTCATAACCCATGGGGTAGAACCACTTCTTCCTAGGTGTAACTTATTCAAAAAATACACAATCAGTTTCAACCATGAAACATATTGTATCCTTGTACTTTTCCACAACGTCATCATGTAACCTGTATCTTGTCTTCATCTGTGTCTATAGAATCTTGATCATGGAAAATAGTTATCCATATACCCAAGTAGTATTCTATATTTTTTAGCTCTATGAAATGATTATTCCAGTGGGTACTCCAGACTTCCAACCACTAGGATGTAAACCAGGAAACTTGTGCTCAATGTGAATGAACATATGCATCAACAACGAACCACATCTGAAAGTTTTACTTTTATCCTTCTTCACTAGCTTGACATTCTCCAAAAATTGCTAAGCCAAAACTTTTCATAGGTTATATTTTATGGTTTCCTTTAGCATTCTCCATGCCATCATGATTACTCCAGTAGATATAGAGTTGGGTCTACTACTGTACTAGAATTTTTATCCGAGTATCATGGTAATCAATCTCACATCTTGCTGAAAGATGTCACTTACTGTCATTAGCCTCATGTCCCATTTAGAATTTGTTAGGGTTTCAAATTATTTCTTCACATGATTTTCCACAATAGGTATAACTCTAGTGTTGTCTAATCCAGTGATCTCATGAATTAGGTCACTCCAAATCTTCATAGGTTGGTCACCAATCCATATGAACTGATCACGAACCCTGCTCATCAATATCTTGAACCATTCATTTTCATCAAACTCGCATAAATCCATAATCTTCATTATGCTCAACTAACTAATGTGTTTGAATTCTTCCTTCACGATTCCTTTCTTAGTCATATCTTCCATTTCAGTGAATATTTCATTGTCTCCCAATGTATCATACTTACAATGTATGTAATCCCTAATGTATTCTAAGTGCAATACGCCATGTGGGGTTTGTGAAAATGCTCCTTCTGGATCCTCTTCACAATAATTATACAGATGTTTCTTGAATTTGTATCTAGGATGATCAACAACATAAAAAATGACAGGTGCATCCATAGCTTAGATGATGTAAAATATATTTCTGTACAGAAATCTGAATGTTATTCTCCAATTGAGAACGCACAGAAAATGTAGAATAGTTTGAATGCTTCTTCTCTCTAATCTCCTTAGCTCGCTCTTTGTCAAATGGTGAATAGATAGGTTATTAAACGGTGCTTTATACAAGTTAGGTTATAACTTTTATTTTCACTTTAAACTGTCTAGTCGACTGCTAAATCTCGTGAACAAAATATACAATTTGGTGGATGGTGCACTCTTAGGTATATGATCCATGATGTCGAATTAGTTCACACATAAGTTTGCATGAGCTCAATTGATGAATTCCAGGGTAGGATAAATTCTGATGTCTGTATCCAATGCTCCCCCTAAGGCCATGATCGACCAATTAGGTTGATTATGTCTTTCTATCTTCAGGAGAATATTCAGTAACATCTACTAACTCTCCCTGAACTGATGTCTCACTTGTTCCTTTGATCTGCCAAATCTTGCCACTATTTTGGTCTTCTAATTTCTTAAAACAATTTTGAAAATCATTCTTCACATCTGCAACACTCTTGCCAGTATAATTTCCATTCTTTTGTGAATTCATAGGAGGTGGTGTTCATCTATTATCTACTCCATTATACCTACAAAACTTTGTTATATGTCCTGGATTATTGCATTTGTAACATATAGGAGGTCTTCTTTCTTGATTAACTTGTAACTTACAGTACTTCATAATGTGCCCAATTGTATTAAATTTGTAGCATGTAGGTTTCATTATAGGTTCTCTTCCATTGTCTTTTCTATATCTAGATTGATTAGGTCTTCTGCATTCAGTCTTCTTGTGCCCATATGCATTATAGTTAAAACAATAACCAAAAAAAGTTCTAAAAGGGGCATTACCTCTGCAGTCTCTCTTCATCTGTCCAAATGTGTTGCAACCAAAGCATCTACCTTTGAAAGGTCTAATCTTCTCTTTAGGTTCTTCAATAGATGGTTTCTCGGCATCAATCTTCTCATCTAATTTCTCTTCCTGATTCTTTGAACATTTAGCTTCATTGAAGCCAATACCAGTCATATCACCTTTAGGTTTCTGTTTGTCTAGTTGTTCATCAATCAAGTCACTACTGGTGAGAAGTTTCTCAATGTGTTTCTTTGATTCAACAAGTTCACCTTGTGTGATGAAAATGTGTCACACTTCTATGAATCATTCCATCCAAAGTTTCTCAAGAATGAAGCCTCAAATATCAACTCATAGCTCCCTAGTCATGGAATGCAAAGGTTTGTGATGGAGGCCCTCAGATTGACCTAGTTGTGCCCATGCAAGTACACCATGAAATGAGAGATTCAATGCATGAAAATGAAAACTATTCTATATGATTGCAATGCATAAAAAAGAGATTAATCTAAATGATAACAATGCAAGATTATTCTATGAAAGGAAATATGGATGCAATATTAATCTATGAAAGGAAAATTAAATTTAATCTAAAATGTAAGTGAAAAATTAATCTAAATGGATTGCCATGGATTCAAGAAGAAGAAGAAAAGAAGAGAGAAGTTGCAATATCCAAGCTTGAGTGCTCAAATTCTCCCCCAAAATTGCTCCCCAAACCTGCAGCATAACAATACCTAAAAATTCTATATTAAAATGAGGAGAGGTTTCCTTTTAAAGAAAAGTGAACGGTTGAGATTAAGAGGCAAAAATCAAAGGCTATGATTAAGAGGAAAAAATCCCACCATTTAGGAAGATGTGTAGAAAAAGGAACTTTATTTACTTTTTCATCAAATAAAGTGCTTTAAGTGGGGATTTTTATTTATTTAATTAAAAGAGGGGTTTTCTTTTAATTAAATAAATTAGAATAATTTTATTTAATTAAATGGGAGGAATTTAATTTAATTAAATAAGATGAATTTTATTTAATTAAAAGGGAGAAATTTAATTTAATTAAATAAGATAAATCTTATTTCATTAAAAGGGAGATTAAATATTTTAATTAAATAAAAATGATCAAACCTTAGGAAATATTGAAATAATTCAATTAATTATAATTTGATCAAGACAATTGATTTGAATTAAAATATTGCAAAGGATTGATTCAGGAATTTGATAAATTGATAAAATGATAAATGGGGCCCATAGTCCAGGCGGCCATTTTAGGGTGCATACATTTGCCCCTCTTTGACTAATGTGTGATCATTCTAGGAACACATGTAGTCAAAGAATGCAGTTGAAGTGTGAGATCGATTTGGGATCACAAAACAACACATACATCAAC
>MU224460.1:267183-281895 GCA_018584345.1 Thuja plicata | reverse complement strand
GGAACCTCCTTCTTATACATCTTGATCTTTTCACTCTAAGTACCTTCAAACTATTTTCAGGAGACCAAAGCTCTGATACCAATTGTTAGAATGAATTTAGAATAACTGAGAGGGGAGGGGTGAATCATTTATCCTCAGGTCTAGTTGTAGCAAATAAAACTTTTTGTATTTCAGATCAACTCGGCAGCAGTAGCATATGTCAACAAATTTAATCATGGAGTTTACTATCTAATGTAATTAGCTTGTAGAAACATAACAGTAAAACAAACCATAAGAATTCACACAAGTTGACACAAGTATTTAACATGGAAACCCAATATGGGAAAAATCACCAGTAACATGCTACCAAGTTTCACTCTTCTGAAGTGAGCTCTGTGAGGAGCCAACCCTATTAAAGGTTATAATAACACACTATTAGGTGTGACCTGTTTAAAGGATTTAATCACCCTGTCAGGAGTGGCCTAGTTAGAGGACTTAGAACATTCCACCTGAATGTCACCTTGTTAGAGGATTTATACAAATGACTGTTAGGTCAACCTTGTTAAAGGATTTTAACTGATACAATGGTTAGAAAGTAATCAACAGTTGTGATCTGATACATACAACTTACTTTTCAAATTCAGATCCAATTATAGCTCTGATTTTAACTTACTAGATGGCATGCATTGTCATTTCAATCTTCTGATCCACTTGGAAATCCATCAAGCAATCATACATGCAACTTTCTGCTTCTGTATTTAGCCTTCACTGCTAGGTCATGCCAATCAGTAAATCAACTATGCAAACCTCTTGCATACACACATGTACACCAGTCAATACATCCACACTTGCACACTCTTAATTAATAACCCCTTGAGGTTATCATATACCTCTTTGTCTAGGTCAGATAAATCTTTGCCGCTTAATCAAGATCGTAGATCTTAGGTTAGGTCAGTTCCAACAGATCATTCCATCATCACATTACATTTACTTCTCCAAAGTAGTCTCTAATTAAATCTTGAAACCATGCATTAATTATTGTTACCCATACATTAAATGATGTGGATCAATCTTTAATTAACATTACATTTCCCAATAAAATTAACTAAGTCGGACAAAGAACTCAAATCTCATCATTAATCCAATTTTTGTAAGTCAGCCAACATAACTATTTTCACTCGACAATTTCACTGGTGCTCGACACTGAACAAACTTTCTCATCACAAACAACTTTGCTGAGCACAAACAACTTTGCTCAGCACAAGGAACTTTTCTCAGCACAAGCCAAACTTGCTCGACACAAAACAACCAGAAAAATTGTCTTTGAAAGATAAACAACTAATTACTTTGCCAGAGTGCCAACTGATCAAGTGCCCTTTTATTTGCCTTAACTCAACCATTCACTTGATCTTCTTGTTAAATCTTCTTCATAAACAATAGATATGGTACTCAAACAGATAGAAATAGTCTCACCAGTTAAGGTTTGACATCAATGACAAAATAAAAATTGCTTGCATTGTCGCTTTCCAATAATTAATTCAATAACATATCCATAGAGCACTTCCTTCATTAAATGTAAAAACATAAAATAACCAAAGTTATGTGAGATAAATTCACAAAATGGTTGAATCCATTGTTCTACAATTATTAAAGATCCTTTGAAATAATTTTACTTTCTCTTAGCTATGTAGTATGTGCACAAGATGACATTGAAAGAAATGAGTTTGCTTAATAGATGCAAAGATATGATAGAAATGTGATAAAAAGATAGAAAAATGATAGCATGTAAGAATGATCACAATTGTGGTTATGAAAATGAGAAGGAATAAGCTTCTTTTATATAAATCTCTAGGAAAATTGATGGTGAAGATTTGATGACAGATCAGAGGGATCAATGGTTGAGAATTGATGAGAATAATTGATAGAGAGTTAAGTGATTGCATGACTTAGATAAAAAGAAGTGATTGATCAGTCAAGTGAATTAACTGAGAGTTAGCTGACTGCATGACTTAAATAGGAATAATTGATTGATCAATAAAGTGGATTGATTGATCAATTAACTAAATTTATTGATGTATTTAACTAAAGTAACTAAAAGTTGAGTAAATTTGATTGATTTGTTTAACTGAAGTGACTAAAAGTTGAGTAAATTTGATTGATCAGTTGAACTCAAAATGAGTGGGATTTGGAGAGGTGGAATTGGAAGAATAACTAAAATAAAATCATAAAGAATTATTTAATCATGTGCATTAGAAGAATTAGTAAAATAAGTAAATATAATTTTTTTTATTACTATCAGGCTTTGCTAGGGTTTCATGCGTACGACCTCCTGTCTATGTCTTTTCTCTGAGCTTTCCATCTATCATACCACATTTACTGCAAGATTTTTTCATTAGGGTTAGCTTTAAATATGGCTCCAGCAAAATTCAGCCCAAGAGTTGTTGCTGGTGCGCGAGTTGAAGCTTCAGAAAGCCATGGTGCCTCCTTTGAACAAACGTCCTTGCAAGTTCATCTCAAAGGTCTTTCACGAGGTAACCCTAATATTGTTCTTAATCTACAAGAATTTGATTCTGCATGTGAATGGTTAGAAAAGCATACTCTGATTGGATATTTTGTGGGTCGTACTCCTCCTGAAAGTATCCTAAAAGATTGGGTTAACACGAGTTGTACCCCTCATGGGGTCCGCCTTGATGGTGTGCAAAACCTTACCAAAGGTTTTTTTCTTTTCCATTTTTCTAACCCTTCCCAGGTAGAAGTAGTTTTTAGCCACGGGCCCTAGACTATTAGGTCTTCCTTGCTTATTTTTCAGAGATGGTCTCAAGACTTCACCGTCTCGGATGACAAGAAACTTAGGGTTCCTGTTTGGGTTGAGTTTCCTGGTCTCCCTTTGCCATGCTGGCTGTTCATTGAGTCCATTGCTAAAACCCTTGGTAAGGTCATTTTCATGGAACATGACAAATTTTTTAATGCCCATCCCCAGAAGCATGTCTGTGTTGAGGTCGACCTTTCTTGGGACCTCAAAGACACTGTTGAAATCCATGTTGGTTCTCTCACCATTTCTCAAAAAGTGCTCTATTTGAACCTTCCCAACACCTATTATCGGTGTCAATTGATAGAACACAAGATTAAGGATTGCCCATTAGCTACCTCTTGGGTTAAGCCACTACCAAAGGAAGCACCGGCCAAAAATATGGAAGATGGAAAAAAAGAAGAATGGACTACAGTCTTGTGAAAAGGCAGGAATGCCTCAAGCTCCAAGATGACACAAGCCACTTCCGCTGTTGTGTCACCTCTAGAACCTTTGGTTGGAAAATCTCCTCCTTCCAATGATTTACCACTGCCACTTGTTTCAAACCCTATTATTCAGGGGAAAAGCTCTGCCATGAAGCCTTCCACTCTAGAAGTGGTGCTCGCACCACCAGCAGATTCTTCATTTTTCTCTTGATCTTTGCATCGATCTTATAGTCCTAATGGACACAAGGATGACCCAGATAAATGGTGGTTTACCTCTTCTAGAGATTTACTCCCCAGCTTTGGCTCTATACCAGCCTTCTTGCAGAATAGATTCTCCTCTCTTGGGGACAAGGAAACCATGCAAGAGTTTTTATGAATTTTTTATCCTAGAATGTGCAAGATCTAACTAACCTCTCCAGAAAGTACTATGTTTGTGATACCCACTGTAGAATTCACATTCTGGACATGTTATGTTTACAGGAGGTTAAGATCTCTGGGTTTCTTCTTAACTTTGCTTGTCGTGTCATATGGCCGGACGACATTGTTTTTTCTTCTCAGCATGAAGCTGGTAAAGGTGGTGTCATTACTATTCTATCACCTCACCTTGCTCATGGTTTTGATCCGATGTAGCATATCACCTGGATTTTTCTTTCTTTTCATAATCATTCTTTTGGTATCATTAATCTTTACGCCCCCAATGATGCTGTTGAAAGATCTCAACTTTGGCGCTGGATGGCAGACAATTTGCCTCCTACTACTTGGGTTATGTGTGGGGACTATAATATGGTTGAGTTGGCCTCTGACAAGGAAGGAATTATGATTTTTCACTGGAAAACTAGGGAGAGAGAAGCTTGGTACCACATGCGCAATAAATTGGGCCTTTTTGATCCCAATGCTAACTGCCGCCAGTAGGGTGGGGTTTGGCATACTTGGTCCAATTTCAGAGCTGACTCTGACTGTATATTTAAGAGGCTAGATCATGCTATGATAATGGCTCAATCTTTTTTCTCTTTTTCTGAAGATTGAGGCCTACCTGTCATTCCTTTGACAGATGTAACCTTGTCAGATCACTTCCCCATTTATTTCTCCATCACTTGGCAGTCTTCTACCAGAAGGGCTACCCAAAAGGAGTTTTATCTCAACACATCAGTGCTGATGCATACCTCCACTATTGATCACATTGTTCAATTCTGGAATTTAGAGCCTGGGCCCCATACTCATCTTGGTTAGATTCAACGGTGGAATGACGCCATCACCTGCACTGCTAGATTTCTTCGCATTTATGGCTGGCAGTTAGCTTGTTACAAGAAGCATGCTTATGAAGCTAACACTAAGGCTCTTCGCAATGCTTCTAATTTGGTTGCATCAAATACCTTTGATTCTAATCTCCAGCTTAAGTTGGCCCAGCTCTGTCATGAGAAATAGATTGCAGATGCCTATGCTTCTCATAGAACTCAAATCAAAGCTCACCTCCATTGGTTGGAGGTGGGTGATAAATCCTCTAAGGAGTTTTTTCATGCTCTCAAAGCCCATCATACCAATTTTGGTATTCAAAAGATTAAGCAAGGATCTAACACCCTAACTAAGCTTCCGACCATTCTTCAGGCTTTTGTTCAGCATTATGAACAAGTGTTTGCTTCACAGGGTAATACTTCTACGCTGGAAGAGGCTCTGAAGGCTTGTATTACTATTACTCCAAACCTCCTAGCGGTCAAGCAGCATGCCTTTTGTGAGCAATTTCTTACCATCTTTGATCTTAGAGAAGCAACTTTTTCTATGGCCAATGATAAATCTCCAGGATGCGATGGCTTCCCCTGTGAGTTCTACAAACACCTTTGGGATGCTGTTGGTCCTGACCTGCACAAAGTCTACCTCGAGGCCTTCCACAATAAAATTTTGGGAACTTTAATTAATAAAGGAAATATCAAATTTATACCTAAGTCTGGTGATCCAGAGGATATTTGAAATTGGAGGCCCATCACCTTGTTGAACGTCTCCTACAAGATAATTGCCAAACCATTAGCTCTGAAAATTAGACATGTCCTTGCTCTTATTGTCCGCCCTAAGCAAACTAGTTTTATTAAGTCTAGGTATATTCTTGACAACATTATTGCTATCTAGGAAGGGATGGAATGGGCTCACCATTCTAAGAAGGCTACCCTATTTCTCAAAATTGATTTTGCTAAAGCATATGACTATATTGAATGGCCCTTTATTCTTGCTATGCTTCAAGCTCTTGGGTTCGGTCCTCACTTCTTGTAGTTTGTGGAAATGATTTTTGGCGATGCCTCTATGTGCATTACCATCAATGGGTCCCAATCTAATACTTTTGGGCTTTTTTGATCCATCCGACAAGGTTGTCTACTGGCTCCTACCTTATATGTGCTTGTTGCTAAAGGCTTCGGATACTTTCTTGCCAACTCTATTTCCTATGGTTTAGTTCGTGGAATTTCCCTTCCTGATTCCTCTTCCCAGCTTGTTAATGGTCACTTTGATAATGAATCCTTTCTCTCTTTTATTGAGGATGAGGAGAACATCTCCAATGCCTTGTAGTGCTTGGACACCTTTTGTTAAGCCTCTGGATCTACTATTCAATGGTCTAAAACCCTTTGTTTCAAACAGTCTTTTCTTCTAGCCCCTTCCTGGCTTAACAATTTTGGCTGGAAATGGCTCAGCATGGGGAATTTTTTTGTTTCCTGGGCATTCCCCTTTCTTTCCATGGCTCCTCTATGGATTTATGGAATGCTGTGATTACCAAGATTGAAAAAAGATGCAATATTAGATCTGTAAGCCTCTTTCCCTTGCTGGAAAGTTTCAGATTTGTTCCAAAGTTTTGGCTGCTACTCATGTCTACTACTCCTCTTGTTGGGCTCCCTCTAAGGCTTCTTATCTCAAGCTGGAGTGTTTTCTCTAAGATTTTCTTTGGGCCTCTGGAGCTGATGGCCATGGTTTTCATAGGGTTGCCTGGGAGTTCTATTGGCTTTCTCATGACTCTAGAGGCCTTGGCCTTCTCTCCACTCAGAGGAAGGGGCATGCTCTCTATGCGAAGTGGATTATCTATGCTCTTAATAGTGATGAGGCCTAGAAAATTCTTGTCAGGCACTGCATCTCTTCTGGATTCCCAGTTCACAGGCTGGCTTGGAAGGGCATTGGTCTACAGACCTTGCTCACTATGAAGGAATCTATTCAAATCCAGGGTACCTTCATCATCAAGAGAATTTGGAAAGCTTGGGAAGCTATTAAGCCTTGGATCTGATGGGATGGTGATTCCTTTCACAATGGTCTTTCTTTTAATCAGCAGAGCCTCTGGTGGTCTCCGTTGTTTTCTATTCAAGGCATCCCTCTAGCCAAGACTCAAGGGACTAGTGCTCTGCATTTTTTCAAATGTGGCATCCAGAATCCTAAGGACCTATTCTCTAGAGCCTCTATGGGTCCCTGATCATGGGAGGATATGCAGGTGCAGTATCATTTGGCTCATTCTGATCGCTAGACTTTTGATCTTTTGGTCTCTGCAATTCCTGCCAACTTGCTTCATAAGATTGGCATTCAATCTATCAGGCCCTAGTGGAAGGATTGGAAATGGTATCCTGCCATGCCTTTCAGCAATTATAAACCAAGGCTGGGCTATAGGTGGTTATCCCCACATCTTTCGATGGTGGATACCCTTAATCAAAGATGGCATCTTCATTCTTCCACTTCTCACTAGAGCTCTCGCTTTCAAACCATCTAGTCTGCCATTATGGAGCCTAAGATGGCTTTTTTTTCTTGGTGTCTACTTTTTCAAGGGCTCCCAGTTGGCCCTAGGCTCAAACATCTAGGTGTTCATGACCCTCGATGTCCCTTCTGTGGTCACCTTGAATCTTTTTGCACATCTTCTAGTTTTTTAGGAGAGCTCAACAGTATCGATAGTGGATTCATGATTTCTTCAAGCCCTTCCGGCTTGAGCCTTTTTCTTGACACATGATTGTCTTAGGAGATTCCCCTAGACTTCCCTCCAAGTTTACCCAGATTTGGCATACTTTCAGGATGGAGATTTTGTTCGCATTATGGAAAGATAGGAATGCTGTTATTTTTTCTCACAACTTTCTTGATACGAATGTTTCTTTGTATAACAAGGCTTGCATTTGTAATAATGTTATGATGTAGATTCAAGTTCAGGTCAATAAAGTGCCTCTAGAATTGACTCACCTATAGGAGCTGCTCAATCATTGGGGCAATTCTCCCTGTACTATTTCCTGGGTTCCTCCTAATGCCATTTTTGCTGAGGGTACTCCTCCTAGAGGCCACCGCTGTGGGCGCAGCTCCTCGGTGCACTGTTCACGCACCCCATGTTCGTAGGCACCCCGACACCACTCTTTGAGAGGTGGTGGTGATGGATGGTGGCATCACTTAGCTTCTCTACCTCATCGTTCTTCTAGATGGTCTCCAACTCCGGCTCATTCTAATGCTCCTGGTTCTTCTCGTGGCATCCTACCACCTCTTCCAAGTTTCCCCACCTAGCTTTGGCCATTTTTCTGCCCAAGGTAGAAGAGAAAGATAAAGAAGAAGCTAAAGATGATGGGTGGTCACTTCTTGACCCTCCTGTTAACCCCAATAATGTGTGGGGTTATAATGATAAAGATCCTCCTCCTTCTGCCACTGCTCTTGTTGCATAATGGTTATACGCCTATTTTTTTTATGAATAGTTGTACTCTATTTCCAGCTAGGCCGTGTGAACTTTGCGGGGGGATTTCTATGTCCCCGGGCCCCTTTTTTGTGGATATGTAACTTTTATATTTTATTAATTGAAAAGGCACTATTCATAAAAAAAAAATATTTATTTATTTCATGTGCATGCTAAGAGGATAATGAATTAAAAAATTAAAAAAATACCCATTTAATTAATAGAGGAAATATAGAATTAGAATAATTATATAATAGAGGAAGAAAGTAATCAATAAATAAAATAAATAAATATCTATTTAATTAATAGAGGACATTATGATAAAATAATTAAATAAATAAAATATTTATTTATTTAAGTGAGAACAATTTTAGTTTCCTATAGCTAGTACTAGTTGGTCCATGATTTTCTACTTCAATAGTTCAAATCACCTATGTTCTGTAGATGTCAATTTGAACACCTTGTGGTATCCCCTCATTGTTTGCATCATAAGTGAATGACAGACTTTTGATAAAAATTTCCAAGCCATGAAAAGATCTTACCTCCCCAATGTTTACTATTAAAGTCATTCTGCAATTTCTTTCACCTTCTCTAGATCCATCTTCAATCCCTCTACAAATATTACAAATCCCAGATAAGATAACTCATTCTTCATAAAATTGTGTTTATTGATGTTAATAAATAATTTCTCCTCCCAAGTCTTGGGAAAATCATCAAATGCATTGGATGTGTTATTCTCTTGTCTTTCTATATAGTTGCGATTTCGTCCAAATAAACAATGATAAATTTTCCTAATAATTCCTTTAGTAACTTATTCATCAATTGAATGAATGTACTTCATGCATTGGTGAATCCAAAAGACTTGACCAACCACTCATACAATCCCTCATTGGTATTGAATGCATTCTACCATTCATCTCCCTCTTGGATCTGAATCTAATGGTATCTACCCTTGATATGAATCTTGAGGAAGTATCTTGCACCACATAGAACATCTATTTTGTTTTCCATCATCAACAAAAGAATCTATTACTTTATTGTGATATTTTATATAGCTCTTGAGTTAGTACACATCCTCCATTCCACATCATTCTTTGGTGCCAAGATAGTAGGTACCATACATGGATCCACACTTTCCTAGATCAAATCTTTACCTACGTGGTTTTTCACTTGTCTAGTTATATTTTTACCCTGATGGGGTCATTTGATGTGCTTCTTTGTTAGAAAAACTTTGTCCTAACATCAAGTCTATGTGATTACTAATACTTCTAATTAGTGGTATTCCTTTTGAAATTTTTTCTAACACAATGTCCTGGAACTGTTCAAGTAGATCCCAACCTCTCTTTGTACCTCTGTTTCCCTTTCACTAGTTTCTCTAGCTTCTTAACTATTCTATTTTATCAAAATGAGTGTAAAACAAGTATTTTCATGCTTCAATTCATCTAGGAACTTCCTTCCACCCACTAAACATATCCTTTCACAATCACAAACTATATTCTTTTGTTCTTCCTCCAAGGATATAATTCTTTCTATCTTTAATTATGGTGTGAGAATTCTGCCTTCCATCATGTATTTCCCTCCAATCATGTTTCCAAGTTCTTCTCAACAAGAGGTGCCAAGTATAACTTAACTAACATGTTGACACAATGGGACTATCCTCAGGATGTGGGTCACCTATAGAGAGGATATACCTCTAGAGAGAGTTGGTTCTCCTAGAAATGCTTATTTTAATAATTTTATGGGAAAATATGAAGAGACTGCATAAAAAAGTAAACTAAAATAGACAGGGTGATCCACCAAAGTTTAAATTTTCATCTCACAAGTTGACTCACAAATAGTTCAAGAAAAGATCTAGGATTCACAACTTATCTTAATACATGCAATACATAAGCAATTCACATGGAGGTGTAGTTGTTTTCATGAAGGAAATTTAGGTTTTCACAGTTTCAAAATAATAAAATACACCTCACATGACCTATGTTAAACATGTTTTATCATGTTAAACATTACTTGCAATAATAAAATAGTAAAGGACCTCAAATTTCAGTCGCAATGACCTTTTCTTGGAATAAAATACATGAAACATTAAACAAGACAAAATGAGAAGCAAAAAATGAATCTTTTACTCAAAACAAAAAGAGAACATCTACACCCAATGTATTATCTCAAGCGACTGAGTTACAAGACTACTAGTCTTTGCCCAAAAAATGACAGGAGAAAAGAAGAAAGAACTAAAAAACTAAAAGGTTTCCTCCTACCTTTAATCTTTCAAACTCATAAAACCCACTAAGGGGTCAAACTGACACCCTCATCAGAATCCTCAAAAATGAGGAAGTGGAGCCAAAAATAGAAGAATATTCCTGAAAGTTAGGCTTTTGACCCACTAGAAGGAGCAGTTCCACAATAATAGGGGTGGGCTAAATTTTTTTATGGAATAACCCCACTCCCCTAAAAATACAACAATAAAACCCATTACATTAATATCCACAACTTGGCATCTTTTCAAAAATCAATATTTATTAAATGATTACAAATGGAATCATATAATAAATATTGTATAAAAGGGAATAAAATACCAAATATGGGTAACTTAGGTACCATAAAATGCTAGTGTCTTAAAAAAATAATGATAAATATTGCAAAGAAAAAGGTGGAAAATGATCCCATCAAAATGTTGTCCTTTGGATGTTAAAGAAACTTAAAAGGGAAACAATCTTCTCTCCATGGTGAAAAGGTCAAACAAACCCTAATCATAACATTTACATTCTTCTTTGATTCAGCTCTGACCACCTGCCATGAGAAGAGGTTGCATTGGGTAACTGAGGCTTCATCATTCTCAAGATTTTGATTCTCTATTGGTAGCCTTGTGGGCACTCTGAGATTCTTTTAAATTGCGGATTCTTAACAGGTACTTTGCATCTTTGTTGTCCCTAAGCTCTATGTATGATCATGATTTTTAAATAATGATAGAAAAATCCCCCTCCTTGTATGAATTTCAACTATGATTTACTCCATGGGGCACGACTTTTAAGATTTTTCATAAAGAGATTCATTCTTTTTTGTGAAGAACTCGTTCCTTTGGCTTTTCTTGTATTGTAAAAATGCTCCTTTGTACTTGAAAATCTCTATTTTTTCCTTATGTGTCACACATTAGGAAATTTTTGAGGGTCATCAATCCTTCATAAAAGTGACACTGATGTGTTAATGTCTATTTCTTCACAATATGGGTTCATAATTTAATTCTAGGCCACGAGCTTGGAATCTTTGAAGTTGTATTGCATTTTTCATAAAGGTTTTGAGAGATGAGAAATAAAGGACTTGAAACAGTGTGCCACTTTGTTTATTCATTATGACTAAATAACATCCCTCATTTTTCTCTACATATACAATATCACAAATAGATGGGTTTTAATTTAACTAAAAAAATTTGACACTTTGATGGGCCCCTTTCAATTATATTGTTTATCCTTCATTTCAAGGGTTTGGTGCTATATTGGTTCTATTTGAAAACTTCATCTTGAAACCCCCATGCTCATAATATTTGTGTTCTATGGTATCCTTCATGAGATATGATTTTTGTAACATCTTGCATCTTGCATCTGTGATTATCCCATTATTGCTCCTTAATGAATATCAATGTTATAAAAACTTGTTGAACCTCTTTAGATCACATCTGCTAATTGCACCTCTTAGATTGACATTGTGCATTTGAATACATCTTGTTCCTTTGGCATTATGATCCTCATCTTTACTATAGCATAAAATTTCATAATATACTAATTCAATGTACTTATGGTCTTGTCACTGTAGCAATACTAATCATGTTGTTTCCATCTTCTATCACTGCTCCTTGATATAGTCATTGCATTGTTTAATGAGTTATCTTAATTAGGGAATTTTTTACTTGATGCTTTGGTCATCCCTTTTCCATTGAGCTACATTAAACTGATTTCATTAAGACCCTTGATAGATGCTTGTTTTTTTTTTTTTTTTTTCTGATTTCAATCTATCCTTTATTTTGATGCATAGGTACAACAAAGTTGCTTATTACATGATCATTAAAAGTAGCACATATATTTTATCTACTTGTATTCAATATTTTTTTGCTTTAGTACTTTGATTTGAAAGTTAAAATGGCATCTTATATCTCTGTAAATTTCTCCTCTAGCTTCTGATGTGACTGATTTCTTACTGGAAGATAATTCTTTTCTTGAAATGTTTATTATTGATGACATTAAAGAGTCAAAATTAGTCAATTTCATTTCTATTCTCCATCATATTTCTGTCATTGTTCTTTGATACTGTGAATTTCACCTGATACTAATGTATTTGTAACAAAAGGGGTTAGTGGTACTACTATCCTTGCATATATATGACATGAATCATTGACACATTATTTATTGTTATCTTGCACATGATCATTTTATGATGCTTCTTATTGATGGATTCTTATTTTTTACTTGAAATTTCCTAAATCATATAAAATAATAGAGCCTCCTCCTATAATATTGGAAATTTTATGGCTCTATTTATTGATTCTCTTCTACTAAGGGGACATAGTAAATGCTTGACAACATACAATCTTTAGTAACTATGCATCTTTGATAACTGTGATACATTAGCACCCCATTTTGTCCTTAGCAGGCATGATTAGATTCCATGATGTATTTGCAACACCCTTATAACTAGAATTCATACTGCCTTTTCTCTCTTTATGATAGTAAAATTTTTGGTTTTAATTTGAATTAGAATCCTTTGTAGAAGAAAGTTGTATATTTATGTTGGAGGTTGCACTATACAAGTCACTATAGTTGACATCCTTAAAAAATATATTGCTCCTTTGCACTAATGACCACATCATGGTACTTCACCTTTGTATTTTTTGTACTCATAACATGTAATGATTTCCCTACATTATTATGACATACCATTACTTGATGTGGTTGTTGTTAGAGTAATAGTCTATCGGGGTTACTAATTTAAATCATTATGACCTAATTAGTAACTTCCCTATTCACTCTAGTTTGCTTAAGCTAAACCTTAGGTAGTTTCTATTTCTGTTAGTTTCCCTTTTTAGGGTTTTGGCATCCTTTATAAGGATTTTCCACTTTGTAATTCATAAGGAGATCAGTTTGTAATCTTTATTGTGTTAATAGAAGTTATTTCTATCACAATGGATTTGGGTTTTCTCTCATTTTGGCCGCCATAGCTTTTTGAATCCTTCTATCTTCTGTCTGTTTCATTTTGTGTAATAGTCTTTGCATGCAGGTGATCTTGGGTTGATTGATGTTCATCAATCTCAACATGGTATCAGAGCCATCTTGCTGCCGGCTGTTCAAGTTTTTTGTGAAGTGTTCGAGGGTTTGGAGGTTTCTCTGGCTTTTCTGGCAGTCTTTCTATGATTCTGGAGGGTCTTTATTTTTCAGATCTGTTTGAGCCAAAACGGACTCTACCATTGCGTCCAGAAGGCCCGAGAGAGTCGAAATCATATAAAATTTTGACCATTTTGGCTTCCGGGGCCTCTGGGGAATTTTCTCGGCCTCTCAAGGGCCGTACAACACAAATTTCAAGGAAAAACATTAAAAAAATGCATATTTTTTATGTTTTTTTTGCGTTTAAAAAATGTGCTCAATGCAAAAATAGTTTTCTCCGCCGCCGTGCCACCGCTGGCCCACCGGCGCTCCACCGCCAGCCCACCGGCGCTCCACCGCCACCGGTCGGTGGCTGGCCCGGCTCCTGCTTCGCCGCCCTTGCGGCCGCTATACTCACTTCGGCCACCCGCCGCTCGGCGCCCTCCTCAGCGGAACCCCCACCACTCCTCGTGCCACCGCGGCCTCCCCGCCTGCCGCCGCCCGCCTGCAGTGGCCCCCGCCACCCCGGAACCCGCCACCTTCCGCCCTCCGGTGGTTGTTTTGCGCCCCGCTCGGTTCCTCAACCCCCGCTCTGCCCAGCCGGTGGCGGGTTGGTTGCCAGCCCGCGTGGGCTTATCAGTAGAGCCATAGGTCATATTGTGGACTGAGGGCCAGGGTTAAGCCCCCGGCGTGTGCCATGCGCCCGGGGGCCCAAATTTTTTAGCCCCTGGGGGCATTTTGTAAGCCCTTTAGGGCATTTTAGGGGTACTGGGATTTTTTTCTCTCTATAGGGAGCATACGGGGGTATTTTTCTGACTTCTATATACCGTCAGAAAGCTCTTTCTGAGAACTTTTCGATGGCAGAGGTTAGAAGTTTTGGTTCCACTGTTTCGACAACTATTTTTGCTGTTGAAGTCTGATGTCCTGTTTTGCCTTCCGGGAGTCATATCTGGCTCATCCGGACTCCTTTTTCGGCAAACAAGATATCGTCGGAAAGATGATTCTGTGTAATTTTCAGTGGTAGAGGTATTTATACTAGATTCTGCTCCGAGTTTTCACTCCTCCGAGATATGTAGTTTATGCCCTCTGGTGGTGTACTTAGTTCTACAGGTCCGGGGATCTCTTCTTCTGGTTTCTTAGTGCACTCTTCTTTCTGACTTCTGAGCTTGCATGCTCTTTCTGATGTATTTGTATTCTGTAAACACACTAAGATAAAGTGCCCTCTTCTACTTTTCTTGGATCTTGCACACCTGGTTCAGTATTTGTACCCGCACTATGTTATAAAGTGCCATGGGGGGATTCTGATGCATATGCCTTAGGTGCATCTACTTTTGTCAAGTGAGCGTACCTTCCATGATATTAGCCCATGTAGAATGTGTCAATGACACCGCCCTTTATCCTGTGTTTGTACCTCTGTTGCACTTGGTGTTCCTGGTTCTTCTTCTGCAGTTGTTTCTGGTACTGCATTTCAGTGTTCCTGTCACC
>MU224460.1:214032-252406 GCA_018584345.1 Thuja plicata | reverse complement strand
GATCTATATATATATATATATATATATATATATATATATATATATATATGAGATCAATTTTGGCATCATTGTACTTTTTTATATATTGCCTCAAATTTATATGTCTTGTGAGATGTTTCCTATATGATTAGATGTATAGAATAGAAATGTATGCCATGGATGAATATGCAAATGCTTATGCACATGTTTTATTGATAAATTCTATGAATGAAAGATGTTAGATGGATAAATGTTATGTATAATTTGATTTATTCTTATAATGGATGCACATGCTTATGGATGTGTAAATGTAAATGAATGTATGGAAATGCAATGGTACTAATCATCTCATGCAGGATATTGCAATATATGACAGGTACTAACCAAAAGAATATGAATGAAGATCGAGAGTGAGTACCAGACACTTATGGAGTTGAGAGGAATCAAGGATAAAAGATGAGGACCTTCAAAGAATGAGAAGACCATGAAGAGAGCACCAAAACTGCAGTGATGCAAGCCTAAAATGCGAATCTAAGCCTAATCTAAATGCAACCCTAGGACTTGGTTGTTGGACTCATTATGTAATTATCATCATCGAGTACTTTTGGAACATTGGAGTCAATACAATGCTTACTGGTTCCAGTGCAACCATAAGGATATGAATATGACTTTCATCAGATAAAATGTAGGAAATGAATGTAAGCGTCAGGGCACAAGAGCCAAGATGACCTGAACATTGTTTCCAGTTTGATATAGTAAAAGTTCACAAGTAAACAAATAGAGAAATAATAGTCAAGGAAATAATTCCAACCTCCCCTTGGTGTAAAAATAAACAAGATCAAGGGATGTGAGGCTTTTCCACCTTAATGCAAAAGCTCTTACCACATACACCATATTTATTTGACACTGTCGGATCATTGAAACCGCACCCACAAGCAGTAGACAAAGAAAATATCAATAAAATTCATGAGAACAAACAACATACACAGAAAGATTCAATCATAGCTCAGCATGTTTCAAAATTTATGAATGTGCATGTGTTTAGGGTGTTGAAAAACACCGTTGTGCTTGTGAGTGCAATGTGTTTGATTGCTATCAAGAGATGTTTACATTGCGAGATCCAATGTGTGTTGAAAAATATAGATGTGTCCAAAGAGAGTATTGAAAAACACTATTGATTAGGTATTGAGAAACACTAGTTTGAGCTAGTAGATAGTTGTCCTTTAGAACTGATACAATTATTGACTAGAGTGTAAACCAAAGATGAGATCAAAGTGGGGAACCATGCCCCTAAGTAATGAATAGATTGAAGTTGAATATACAAATAGTGAGTCGATGTAAGAAATATCAGTAATATAGTGACAATAGGCAGATGCAGTGAGAACCACTGGTGACTGATATGAGAGAGATTCTCAAGTATAAAGATTAATCACAAGATCTAGGCATCAGAAGGCAGACTTAGTGAGAACCACTAGTGACTAATGCGAAGAGGAGAGAGACTCAAAAAGATAGGACAATTCCCCCTAGACTAGGAAGATGCCCCAAAGTGTGACTATTTTTAATCCATGTGAAGTTGAGCAAAATATCGAAGATGACTGAGAGTGAAAGCATGAGCGAGCAAACTAAAGCAGGAAAGCACACTAAAGCAGGAAAGCAAACTACAGTAGGAAAGCAAAATGCAAGAAAGCCAAGAGATGTTGCGATAGATAGAGCCTTGTGGAACAAGAGGTGCCTGTTTACAAGGTTTTCACCATCTTGGCAGAAATTCTATTTTGGCTATCATGACGCCTGTTTACCAGGTTTTCATCAATGACACATTTTCTCTTTTTCTCTTTTTTTTTGTATTTTCCATTTTTTCAATTTTTTTGTATTTTTGTCTTTTTTTTTTTTTTGTATTTTTTGATTTTTCAATTTTTTTGATATTATCAAGGCGCTTGTTTACCAGGTTTTCACCAGGATAATAGATACATCAAAGTGCCTGTTTGCTAGGTTTTCACTAAGATGATCATTTTTTCAGGACATTTTGTAATTTTTAGGATTTTCTCAGAATAAAGTATGTACATGAGCATTCAAAAGACATCTCAACTTTAGAAATTCTTCAGATGAAGAGTGTTGATAGGCTCTTTGAGTTGTTCACCCTCTTTGGTAGAAATCTGGTAAGCACCAGACCCAAATACTACAGTGATAACATAAGGACCAAGCCAGTTTGGTTCAAATTTTCCTTTCTAGACCTGCTGTTGTTGATTCTTGGGATTCTCTCTCAGGATGAGATCACCTAATTGGAATTCTCTTGGTCTGACCTTATTGTTGTAACTCTTAGATATTCTCTTCTGATATGCTTAGAGATGATCAAATGCCACCTCCCAACTTTCATCCAGTAGTTCAAGCTCTTGTAGCTAAGATATTCTGATATCATCATCAGTAATGAGGCCCTTCAGAGAGACTCACAAGGTAGGAATCTCAACCTCAATAGGAAGCACTGCATCAACACCATAGACTAGAGAAAAGGGTGTGACCCCTGTTGGTGTCCGTATACTGGTGTTGTAAGCCCATAAAGCCAAATTGATCTGGAGACGCCAGTCTTGTCTAGATCTATGTACTATATGATGTAAGATCTTGAGGATGGTCTTATTTGAAGCTTCCACCTATCCATTACCCTGTGGATAATAGACAGAAGACCAGTGCTGAATGATTCTGAATTTAGTGCATAATTATGTCACATCCTTGTTCTTGAATTACCCCCCATTGTTAGTGATTATTGATGAGGGTACACCATATCTAAAAATGATGTAATTCAGTATAAACATAGCCATAGACTTGCCATCAGCTATAATGAGAGGCACTGCATCGACCCACTTGGTGAAATAGTCTATAGCAGTGATGATGTATTTATGTCCCCTTGAAGAAGACAGATGTATTTGACCCACTAAGTCAAAGGCCCATTGCTGAAATGGCCAAAATTTGATGAAAGGAATGAGCTCCTTGGCAAGAGCGTGGATCAAATTTCCATGAATCTGGAATTGTTTGCAAGATTTAGCAAATTGTATAGCTTCTTTCTCCATATCTAGCCAATAGTAACCAGCTCTAATAAGTTTACAAGCTAGCATCAGACTATTTGAGTGAGATACATAGATGCCTTCATGCACCTCTACTAATGCACGCTTAGACTCATCGGGTTCTAAACACCTAAGGAGGGTACCATCTAGACCTCGTCTATATAATTCATTAGCTACGATGACAAAATGTGAAGCACTATAGATTAAGTGACATTTCTCATTTTGGGTGTAAGTGTCTGAAATGATCTGGTCATGAAGGTAGGAGTATATATGATGGTAGCGAGATGAGTAATGTCCAATGACTAAGTAGATCATCCAGGATTTAGGACAATTATAGGCAGGGTGGCATAACATATCCACTAGGAATTCATGTCTGAAATCATTTTCTGGCATTTATAACATGGAAGCCAGAGTATCCATGGAATTAGCTATTTTATTATCTAGACTTGGAATTTGCTAGAAATTAACATGTGCAAAGTATTTTTTAATGTCATCAACCATCTTCTTATAAGGCACCATTTTTTCATCTTTTATTTGATAGATATCATTCACTTGATTAATAACCAACTGTGAATCTGCAAAGACTTTCAGCTCATCGACACACCATTCAATAGTGATCTTTAATCTATTATCAAGGCTTCATACTCAGCAGTGTTATTGGTGCAAGGAAACATCATTTTGTAAGCCTTTGGTAATGAATATTGTTGATGTGTAATGAACAAGATTCTGATGCCTGACCCCTACTGGGTGAATGATCCATCAAAGAACATGGTCTGTGACTGATGTGTGAGAAGCATGATGGACTCATTTGGGAATTTGATCCTTAATGGTTGATGATCTATAATAGGTACCTTAGCCAAATGATCTGCAATCGCTTGCCCTTTGATATCTTTTCTCTCAACATATTCAATATCAAATTCACTGAGAAGAATGACCCATTTAGCTAGTTTACCTATGAGGGTATCTTTACTAAGCAAGTACTTTAATGGATCAATTTTTGCAATGAGCCTTGTGGTGTGAGAAAGCATATAATATTGTAACTTCTGAGAAGTGAACACCACCGCTAAGTAATCTTTCTCAATGATAGAATAATTCATTTCATAAGAAACCAATGTTCTGCTGATGTAATAGATGGCTCTTTCCTTATTATTTTGATCTTCTTGAGCCAATAGGGCACCCAGAGATGTTTCTATAGCTGAGATATATAAGATTAATGGATTCTTGTGGATAGGAGGCATTAATATAGGTGGATTGGCCAGATATTGCTTGATCTGTTGAAAGCCTTGTTCACATTCTTTGTTCCATTCATAGGTCACTCCTTTATGTAGAGTTTTTGTAAATGGTTGTGACTTGTTAGCTAGCTGTGAGATGAAGTGCTAGATAAATTGAAGCTGACCTTGAAGACCTCTAATTTGTCTGATATTGCGAGGGAGAGGAATTTCCATGATAGCTTGCACCTTTGCAGGATCCACCTTGATTCCTTTCACAGAGATGATATAACCAAGAAATTTCCCTGAAGTTACACCAAATGCACATTTCTTAGGGTTAAGATGCAGCCTAATTTTTTCCATATGATCTAGTATAGGGCTTAGATTAGTAAGATGTGTCTTCTTGTCCATAATTTTAGCAAGTGTGTCATCCACATAGTCCTCCATTATTTTGTGCATCATGTCATGAAATATGGTAGTGACTGCTCTTTGATATGTGGCTCCAGGATTCTTAAGACCAAAAGGCATAACATTCCTGCAGAAAGTACCCCATGCACAAGTATACTCAGTCTTTTCTTGATCCTCTAGCACAATTTTGATTTGGTTGTATCCAAAGAAGTCATCCATTAGGGAGTACATTTCATATCTTGCTATCATGTCCACAATCATATCAATGTTGGGTAGTGGAAAATCATCTTTTGGACATGCCTTATTTAAGTCCCTAAAGTCTATGTAGACCCTGATAGATTTGTCATGTTTTGACACTAGAACTATGTTGGAGAACCATTCTGCATAATCAATGGCTCTGATGAACCCAGCTTTCAGAAGTTTCTCCAACTCTGCCCTGACAAGTAGAGCCACATGTGGCTGCATCTTTCTATGTTTTTTCTTGACTATTTTTACACCTGGAGCTATTGATAAATGATGCATGATGAGATCAGGATCTACATCTGGCATGTCAGAATATGTCCATACAAAGTTTATCTTTTTTTGCTTGAAGAAGTCTATGAATTCTTTGAGTTCTTCTATAGATAATGATTTGGCCACATGAATAATGTGTGGATGTTCTTCTGTACCTAGATTTACTGGCTGAGTTGGCTCAATTAGCACCGATGAGAGTTCTTGGAAATGACTAGGAAGTGCATCAATTATCTCATCCTTAGGCACCCCAGAGAGGTTTTCACCTTCGGATACATCTATTCTTTTTACTTTTTTTGGCTCTAACACTGCCACAATGTGGTTTTCACCATCAAAGAGCCTATTTTTTCTTCTTTTAATTTTATGACTAAGATACTTGATATCAGCCTCGGTCATGTTGACACTTTCTTCACTAGTGGAGGATGTTACAGGTTCAACAACATGAAGGTGGCATGCTAGAGCATAGTCATTCTGGAATGTAAGGACTTCATTGGATGAGGAAGGAGAATTCTAGTCTATTAGCTCAGGATGTTGGAGTGATAGAGAAGTGGTGGGTTCAAGTGCATTCATGGTATAATAATCAAAAGTGCTGACTAGTAAGCTAAGACCTAGAGAAATCTCATCCAAAGGTGTATTTGAATCCTTTTGACTTCTAGTGACCGAAGTAGAAGACACATTAACATTCATGGGCTCAGAGTCATTAGACCTTTCACTAGACCCGTCACCTACATCAAGAATATTTTCATAGGATCCTTCTAACAAATTGTCAAACTAATATTCATGAGAATATATGTCCAAACTCTGACTTGGGTATTTGCACCATGAAGGTTTGGGAGTTCTTGTAACACCAGCCTGTTCTTGTGCCAACTGCTCTTGAAATTCTGGTGGTATGTATCGTTCACCTTGGAAACTAGGATCTTGTAACACTTTCCATTGTTCATAGGTTAATGCATCAAATGGAGTGGTTTTATTAGAATCACTTTCAATATTGATTGTACTAGCATGCAGTACAAAATTATCTGGCTCAGCAAAGAATGCTGCCAGGTCTGGAAGAATGGGGTAAGGAAAGTAATCCTCATCAAAGCTATCCTCTATGGTGTCAACTGTACATGTGCCTTTAGGTTCTAGTGAAGGGTCCAATTTTGGCACAAATTTGTTAATCCCTAGATGAAACAAGATCCTCTTGAAGCCTAAACCAGTTGTGTCTTTTGTCTTTTGACCCATAGCTTTAATAGGTTCAGTCAACCCATTACCATTCACCCCTATCAGGCCACTCCCTTTGTAGCCAATGTGTTTCATAATTTTAAGACCTTCACTATTGGGATTTAGTTCACGAGCTGGGGTAGTTTGTTCAGATATATCCTTTCCCTAGCAAAGCCAAGCTTAAATGCTCTTTCCTCATCTTCATCTTCTAGTGGTGTTGAAGCTCGTACAAAGACACCATCATAGACTATTTCAGGGGGAGAAGTAGAAGATTTATAGTTCTTGGAAGGTCTCCCATAAGAATGAGGAGACAAAGGTAGAGCTGCTAATGATAGAACAAGTTTTATTTGATACCCCCCCATGCCTATGTATTTGATTTTCAAGGTCTATTCCATGTCTCTAAGCTTGGCATCAAAAATTTTTGTATATTCTCTATTAGTCGAAAAAAGACTATCAGTTGACTGTGTGAGCGCATTACAAGAAGAGCCCATACTAGTAGGAATTGTCACCTCTGCACCTTAGAAAGGAAACTTAATGCACTGATGATATGTAGAGGGAACCGTTTGCATTTCATGGATGCATGGTCTTCCTAGTAGGATGTTATAAGAAAGGGGATGGTCCAACACTTGACATGTGACATCTCTTTCAACCGGTCCAACCCAAATGGGTAGCACAACTAAACCTTTAGAATTTATTTCTTCTTCATCATAGGCCTTGATAGTAATTGTCTTGTGGGAATCTATGTGATCTTCACCATAACCTAACTGAGGGAGAAAGTGAGCAGAGCAAATATTGAGACCAACACCATTATCAATAAGGACACGACAGACTAGTTTTTTGCCAATCATGACCTCTATATACAAGGGAGTGTTATGCGGGTGAATAATTGAGTGGTCATCTTCTTCTGAGAAGGAAAAATAGTGTGGTGAAGTCAAGTAACCCACCATGGACTGAAATTGATCCAAATTGATGTCATTAGGGATGTTAGCCTCTGCGAGGGCTTTATCTCGAATCTGCCTGTGAGCATGAAAGATCTTCAACAGCTCAAAGATGGTTATTTGAGAATTGGTTCTTTGTAGTTGGTCTAGAATGCTATAACCAGTAGTAGAAGCTGTGGGGACCTATTTTTTGGTCTTGTTGGTAGAGCCAACAACAACTTTATCCATGGTTTTTTTTGGTGCGGATGTAGTAGCAGCAGGGTTAGGACCCTTGATAGTGATCTTAGCATGGGATCTAGTAACAACATTCGTGCAATCCTAAGATGTTTTAGATTTAGATGAGTGAGAACTAGGTCCTCTCAAGAAAAATGGGGTCTTAGGCTTAGGATCATTCTCATTCCCCTTGGTAGTAATTGTATTACAATACTCCACTTCCACAGGTTCAATCATGTTGATGACATTGTCATAAGTGGCATGTGCATAGTTAACCTTGGCATTATTGTTCTTAGCATTGGAAGACTCACCTTTCTTATGACAAGGAAAGGGATATTTGAATTCTTGGTGGTCTAAATTCTTCTTATGATTTTCCATAACAATAACCTCATTATCAATCAAACCTTGGACCTTATGATGCAATTGAAGACAAGTAGCAGTCTTATGACCCTTGTTTTGGTGATATTCATAGTATGCGTTGTCATTCCACCAATGGGGTCATGGTTGTAGATCATATAGATGTTTGTCCAAAGGAGTGAGAATCTAATTTTGCACCAAAGTCTTGAAAACCATGTCAAGCGGTTCTCCCAAGGAAGTAAATTCATGCTTGGGTCGAGAGGCCCAAGGTTTGTTGCCAGAGAATCTACAAGGTGGTTGAGTATTTATTGTAGCCTTTTCAACAACTTTGGTTTCTTGTATGCTAGAAGTGAGATTGAAGGCCGGTTTTGAAGGAGCTAGGGTCACATTATCAACCACCCCATCATTCACAACATCCCTATTTTTGTTGACAAACTTCCCTTTATCTTTGTTGGAAGTGGAGGAACCTTGTTTGTTGTCTTTGTATAGAGTCAACTCCCCTTTGTTGACCATAAATGTCTTTGTCCTCATAGCTTACTTAATCATGCTTTCAAAATTAAGGGGACCTTGAATTTTTACTTGATACCCAAAATCAGGGGTGAGATTATCCAAGAAGATATTGAGTTTCTCAGATTCGGGTATTTTGCGAGGATACTTAGTGCAAAGTTGTCTCCATCTTTGGAGAAATGTCAAGAATGGCTCCCATTTCCTTTTCTTGAGATTGCAAAGGTCCCTGATGTTTATGGGATGCTTTATGTTGTGAGAATAGTGTTGTATAAAGAGATTGGCAATCTCATCAAAATTCTTGATGTCGGTGGGTAGTTGAGAAAACCACTCCATGGCAGGTCCACCCAAACTTTGGGGAAAGAGACACATCAAATAGGTTTGATCATGGATAAACTCCATAGATAGGTCCCTAAATTCTCTCAAATGTTCCTAAGGATCAGTGGTACCTAGATACTTATCATATTTAGGGAGTTCCACACCTTTGGGAAAAGGTGGCATATGAAGACTACTATCAAAAGGAAAAGGACAGATACTCTCCATCGTGAATTGTTGTGTGGGTTTTTCCTTATCCTTCATAAGTTGGATAATTTGATTTTGCATATCTTGAATTACCTTATGCAATTTGGCGGTCTCAGTCTCTTCTTCTTTAGCCACAAGTGTTTCCACTTGGAAGTTTGGGGGTAGCTTAACTCCTTGTTTTGCCAAATCTAGAAAATATTTCTCTTTATCTTCTGCAAGGAGTATTTCCATCATCTTGATGAGAGATTTATTAGATTTTGCAGCATCTATGTCATTTTGAGTTATTGGTTCATCATCATTACCAAGAATCTCATAAATGCTTTGACTCTGATCTTGACCCTGGTCATATGGAGGAGGGTGATTGTGATGTTTCTCTTCTTGTTGACCCTAATCATCTTGAGATTGGTCATTGACCCCTCTATATTGACCTTGTAAGTAATCAAAAGGAGTTTCCATGTTGTTAATGTGAGATTGTGCTTTGTGCATAGCTTTAGTATGAGTGTGAGTATCGAGTTGAGAACTTGTGGGCAATGTAACTCTTGGAAGATCAAAGGGGTTGATAGGATTGATATGTTCAAAATGATCACTAAGGCAGCGAGGATCATTAATAGGGTCAACCCAAACTGGTGACTTTCTGAAGCTTTGTTGATCTAAAAGAAATGGATTGTGTTGATCTTGAAACAAATGATTAGAGCATAGCTGGAACATTGGTTTCTGATTCAGACTCGGATCTATACTAAATGGGGAAGAGGAACATGAGGACCCCTCTTGACTATAAAATTGAACAATGGGTTTAGAATGACCTTTTCCTTGATTACGAGGTTTACTTCTACCTATTCTAGAACCATGAATGGGAAATATATTTCTGCTTCTAGTCGTAACAGGCATAGACAAAGATGAAATGAGAGAAAAATTAGGACCCAACTCAAAAATATATCTCTAGAAATAACGAAAAGGAGGTAATAGGCTAGAACAACCAAGTTGTGAGATGCACCTGGCATGAATCGTCAAGAGCATGGCTAGAACAGTTGAGATGTGACTATCGCATTGCAAGGTACAAAAACATAGAAAAGATAGGATAGAGACAAAGAGACAAGATTATTTTGAGTAAGAATCATTCAGTTCGCAAATCAAAACAACCAGTTTCATACTATAGACAATAGGGACATAGGCAATCAGATCCCAGACAAAAGTCAGATCAGGCAAAAAAAACTCACCAGTTAACATGAAATAACTCACTGTTTTAGGACACCAGGGTAAAAATTCACGTGAGAAAGCTCTCTTTCACATGAGGAAGTGCTCAACTACATGTGATAAAATGCAAGCTCACACGAGGAAATGCTCAATTTCTGAAATCTCATGTGAGAAAACTCCAGGTTTTGATAAATAGACTCATTTTTTGAGACAAAAACTAGATTCTGAGACACAATCAGGACTGTTCTCTAATAGAAGTTCCAGATTCAGGGCAAGCTTTATGATAATACAAATCAAAAATCTCAGTTTGAAGGTGACAAGCACTCGTTAACAAGAATGAAGTTTCAATCAAGCAATAGTGACAAAAGCAATAGTCCTAAACAGTTCTACCAAGGACAAAGAAACTTGGTAGAATCATGGGAGTCTTTGTTTGATCATGATTGGACAGTTTAAGACTCAAAACAAACACTTAGTTATCCCTACAAAAAAAATGGTAGAGAAGACAAAATTTGTTCCCCGCTATCTTATACATATGTGTGCACCTCACATAGCAGTTTCACCCCCGAGAGGGCACCCATATTTTTGGTGTTTCCAAGGACTAAGTATATATGTTCAAAGGTTACCCTTAAAGCAAGGGCCAACATCATCTACCACTTCAAGCACCCATGTGCATACCTATGTCGAGAATCTAGGGGAGAGATTCTTCCCCCTCCTTGAGCATAGATTATGTCTTCTTTCGGAGGTGATCTAGGTAGGCATCTAACTAAGAGAAATTTTAGTGGGCTTCCATTCACAATAACCTTTGGTGCCTCTTATATAGAGCTAGGGCCTCACAGCCACACCAAAACTTGAAATTCATACACCATTGCAAGCAAGGCTGGGAGCGGTGCCGCTCAGTACAACAAACAAGGATTCTCAAGATGATAGTCAGAATCATGAGAAAGAATTTACCATGGCTTTGGAGTCTTTGGACTCAACAAAGAAGAATTTATTTTAGTGAGGTGGAATCATCGGTGATAGGTGTTTACTCACTTGGGTCATTACCAGAGGTTCAACTTCCGGCAGGCCCTCTAAAGGTGACACAAACTTGGCTTGGATTCAAGGGTCTGATTTTCTAATTCTCTCAAAGAGAGAAGAGCATAATTCTCTACCTCTTCACCTTACCCAAAAACGCAAGACATATTCATCACCTAGCTAGCTTCACTCCACCAAATCCACAAGCCTTTGGGTTTCTGATTCTCTCAAAGAGAGAAGAGCATAATCCCCTAACAAGTAGATGTGTTAAAGATCCACTTTCTTTGCTTCCCTAGGTATCTGTCATTCTAGCAACATCTGGCTCTCGGTTTCATCCATGGGAATCACTTCCATGTAATAAAGAGCCTATTCCCCTACTTTTCTATCAGGACCCTTAAGAAATTTTAACAAAGCCCTATTTAAACTATGTGAATGAAAAATAGTAAACAAGCACAACATTTTTAATATGTCTTTGAAAACCGTCTTGCAAGAAAACTGTTAGCAAGTTTTCACGATCTTTGACAAGAAACCTACAGACCATTGTTATGTTGTAGCAGAAATTAGAAACATGAAATTAACAACAAAAAGTAAATGTCAGAAAATGATAACAGTAAATCACAGAATCTAAAAATTTAATGACTGTCTATAAAAATTCATGCGAGAAAGTGCGGGGACCTATGCGAGAGAGTGTTTCCTCACACAAGAGAATTCTACTAGGAGAAAAAATTCATGCGGCTTGATCTAAAACTTCACATGATATTCTATACCAGTGATGTACAGATGCAGAACAGAGTTCAAATTTTTGTCAGAAAATTTTGAGAGTGAGGTCAGAAATTGTTTTTTCTACCCCACGGTGGGCGCCAAAATGTGTGTGCTTGAATGTGACCTCTTAAATCAGGCATAAACCCAACATAGTCCTTGCTTAATCATCAAATTTTCAAAGATGAACATGAATTTTCCATTCTACAAACTTGATTGAATCAACCTGTCACCTCCTATTTAGTTAGGGGTGTCAAATTTACTCTTAGAATGAGAGCCAACAACCATGACCATTGCTAAAATGGAGGATTTAAAGTATGATAAAAACTGAAACTGAAATTAATCTATATGAGAAATTCCATTATAATTAAAGAATTGAAATGCATATTTATTTTACAAATCTTGAAAAGATGATAAAATTAAGCTATTAGATATGTAAGCAAACTATATTAAAATGCAACAAGTCATTACTCTAAATGAAGTTATGCTAATTATGCAATAAAGGCTCAAAACCATGAAAGAAGATGAGACAAGATTTTGCTATAATTTTGATGCTCTCTAATTGATCCTCCCAAATGAGGAAAATGAGGTCCATAATATAGAACAACCTGAGAAGGGGATGAAGAGTTTCTTGAAAAGAAATAGCTGACTCTTCATCTCCATGGAGGAAGGTGAGACAATTTTGAAGGAATTATTCAATTAAAAGAATGAATTATTGCCACATGAGTGGCTTTTCATATGGAATTATGGAATTCCTTTTGAGGATAACTCACTCAAATAAGAAAATAATTCTTTTAATTCCTTTTGATGTGTATTAGCTAAAGGTGGTGGAATTAATTTAATTTAAAAGCACTTAGGACTTTAGAATTAAATTAATTAATCATAGGGACTTTTAGCTAATAAACCTTGATAATTTAGGAATTAAATATAATGTGAGATTTATGCAAATTTAGGTTTTTTGCATTTGAGACTAAGTCAATTAGGAAGATAATTTTCCTAGTACAACAAGACTTCGATAATGAGAAAATGCACGAAAATTGATTAGAATTGTGAGGTGCCAATTTTGGGGTGTTACACTCAGTAGCGGCGAGGATGTATTTATGGCCATTGGAAGAATTGGGGAAACTCTAGCCAATGAGGTCAAGACCCTAGCGGGAAAAAGGCCAAGGGGTGATGGTGGGTTGAAAGGATTGGGATGGATCATGTATCAAATTGTCATGTTGCTGACAAGGCACACATTTATTCACATAGTTGTAGGCATCCTATTCCATGGTAGGCTAGTAGTATCCAGTGCGTAATAATTTCTTCACCAAAGTGAGTCCACAAGAATTATCCCCACAAATTCCTTGATGTAACTCCTCCAAGGATGTTTGTGCTTCATCAAAATTCAGACACCTTAGAAGAGTTCCATTGAAATGCTTTCATAATAGGGTATTACTAAGGATTGTGTAGTGGGAAGTGCAATGAATGAATTTTTCCGTAGATTAGGGGTTAAGGCAAGTGGGGTATGTCCATCATCAAGGTAGGGGTATATTTCTTGGTACCATAGGGAATTAGGATCAGCAATTTCATAGACCATTTTAGAATTTGATTTTCACAGGCAGTGACCGTAAGATTGTCGAAAAGAAACTTACATCATGTACTATGTTCTGGAATGGTGGTCAAGCACCCAATAGTACCCATAACATTAGCTACTTTTTTTTTTGTGCGGGGAATTCACTGGAAGACCAAGTCAGTGAAATGTTTCTTGAGTTCTTCAACTATACGACAATAGGGAAGCAACTTATCATCCTTTGTTTGATATTCATCCATAACTTGTTTGATAACCAATTGTGAATTTCCTAATACTAACAAAATGAGAATCTCCCATTGTATGGTCTGATGGAGTCCAAGTACAAGGGCTTCATATTGTGCAATATTATTGGTACAAGGAAGTTGTAATTTATATGATTTAGGGATGAGATATGCTTGTGGCATAACAAACAAGACTCCTACCGCCAATCCTTTTTGAATAAAGGATCCATAAAAATAAAGTTTCCATGAGGGACTTGGGTAAAGATTGAGGACTAATTCATCTATGAAATTGGTGATTGGAGGATGTTTTCCATCAATAGGTGCTTCCGCTAACTAATATGCAATGACTTTTCCTTTTATAGATTTTTGATCCACATAAACAATGTCAAACTCACTGAGGATCATAACCCATTTTGTCATACAACTAGTAAGAGAATCTTGTGATAGGAGATATTTGAGTGGATCAATCTTGGTGACCAGGTGAATCTTATGATTGAGCATATAATGCCATAGTTTCTGTGTGTAGAAGACAATAGCCAAACATGCCTATTTAATGAGGGAATAATTCAACTCGTAACCAACAAGAGTTTTGCTGAGGTAATAAATTGCTCACTCTTTTCTAGTATCATCTAATTAGGCCAAAAGAGCACCTACTGCAACCTCTATGGTGGATATATAAAAAATTCGAGGACGACCAGCAATAGGTGGCACCAACACAGGGGGATTAGCCAAATATCCTTTTAGCTTCTCAAATGCATTTTGACATAAGAAATCCCATTGGAATTTGATATTCTTGCACAAGAGATGAGAAAAGGGATGCACCTCTGATCAAGGTGGATCTAGAAGACCTGAAAAATTTCATAGTATCAAAATCTCACAAAAGAAGCATCATCAAAAATTTGTTGACACAATCTAGACACAACTTGTATGAGCTCAAAAAAAGCTTGTATACAGAAGTTATGTGTAGTCAAAGGCTCAATCAAACAAGCAAATGTGGCATTCAAAAAAGGTTAAATTTGACTATCTTGAAAGTGGTCAACAATGGGTTTCAAATTGAAGAGCTCAGCAAGAGCTTTCTGACGCAATTTGAATGTACAAAATTTGAGTCCGTATGCAAATGTTATGACCAAATGAAGATCTTTGTTCAAGAAAAATGATCAAGTGGCTATTGGTGACATCAACATGGTGTGGCACAAGGGTGGCAGGTTGGCCGAGAAAAATATGGAATTTGTGGGAGTTGAACTCGTAACCACCCACTCCCTATCCTTCAAACCCACCACTGCACCAAAGTAGCACTATGTAACTTGAAGGAGGCAGCGATTATTAACAATATTTGTAACACTCCTATAAATGAAAACCCAAAATTGGTGGTGATGGGAGTGGAACTCTAAAACCACCCATTCTATTTTAATAGAACACCAACTGCGCCATCGCTTTTCATGGAGTGAAATTGGCGATGTTTATCATCTTGTTGTTATTTTGCTACACCAAAGCTCCTTTTTATAAGGATTTTCAGCTATTTTATTATGATAAGGAAATAAAATAGAATTTTCGGCCTAGATTAGGAGATATGGAGATCATATGGTTTTAACCTTATATTAGCAAATAAATTTGTATAAAAGGGGGTTATTTTCTTTTGTAAAGGCAATTAGCTTGGGAGGAAAATTTAGACTTTGGAGATTGGAGAATTATTTCTTGGAGGGAAAAATTCTTTGTGAGAAGGAAATTTGCAAGGTGTTATTACACACCAAAAAATGTAAAGTGAGAGAGAATGTGAAGAAATTGTATGCAGGTTCTGAAAGCTTGGGTGTTGTAACAAAGAATAGTTTTGCTTGGCGATATCAATAAAGTAGTTCCAACATTGAGAAGCAGACCCAGAGATGTAGTCAGGTTATAGAAAAAAATCCTTTATCAACCTATCTTTGATCCTTCTATCTTCTATCTTATTATTCTTCTATCTCTTGTCTCACATTCTCCTTAATTTATTTTTGTTATTTCATTCCAGTTTAAATTCTTATTTTAATTACTTTATTTTAGTAATTAGTTAAGTTTATTAAATTTAGTAAAAGTGTCCTTAATTGTAATTTCAACAATTGAAAAGCATAATCACACAATTCTACTTGGATTGGGAAAAAATTGTAATTTGAATTAATTTACAAGTTTTATTGTAAACTCTAATTACAGATCAAGTGGTATTAGAGCCCGTTTTGTAGGAAATTATAGGTGGTGAATGTTAATTAAGTTGAGATTGAAACAAGGAGAAGATTCTCTTGAAGAGTTCAATCCTGAGATTGGGAAAAGAAGGAATTTTCCTTGGTCAGAGATGGCACACGAAAAAAATCTTGATGAGTTTGATATAGAAGCCTTCTAGAGAGCTTTTCTAGAAATGAAGACATTAGTGGACATTTTGATCCAAGAGAGGCATGAACAATAGAAGAGAAAGGAAGAAAAGGATAGGAAGGAGGAATATAAATCCTCATCAAAAGATGATAAAGGAAAAGGAGTGGGAGGTGGTGGTGACCCTCCTGAACCTCTATCCCCTTCTTCTTCTTCTTCTTCTTCTCCTTCTTCTTCTTCTTCTTCTTCTTCTTCTTCTTCTTCTTCTTCTTCTTTGTCTACTTCTAAAAAGAAACAACTTGTGCAAACTAACACACCTTTGTTAAAACTAGATGTTAAATTTGAATTGCCTATATATAACGGTGAATTGGATAACTGGCATAAAAAAATTGAAGTGTATTGTAGGGTTCAACAGATCTTGGATGACGCTTCCAAAATATAGCTAGCTACTCTCCGAATGGGAGGTACTGCATTAGTCTAGTGGGAGAGTAAGATTCAAGATGATGTTGCTACACATGGTAAAATCATTTCATCTTGGTATGAATTTACCTCTTCTTTAAAGAAACAATTTTATCCTTTGGGTTATATGCAACAAGATGTTATGGACTAACAAAATTTAAGATAGGGTAAAGGACAGTCTATGCAAGAGTATACATAGTTGTTTAGGAATAAATCACTTACTCTTGGTATCCCACTTTATACACAAGAAACTTTATTAAAGTATATAGGTGGATTGCATTCACATTTGAAACATACAATATTGATGTTTATCCCATCTAACTTTGATGAAGTGTGTGTACAAGCAACCCATATTGAAGTAGGTGGAGGAAATACAAATTTCAGTGCAAAGAGAGAATTTGTTCCTCCTAAAGGCAACAAGAAGGGTAAGAAAATAACTACTGTGAAGAAAGAGGAAGGTGAAAAGATTGCATGTTCAAATTTTTAAAAGAAAGGGCACGAAGATGCAAAGTGTTGGAAATTGCATCCATAATTGAAACCACAATGGTTTAAGAAGGATCATAAAGGAAAGAAAAAGACTACAGCTATGACTCAGGACCTTGGTTCAAAATCTGGCGATGAAACCAAGATAGCAGTTGTGGGTTTAAAAGGTAAAACATTTGTTGAGTCCACCACTAATGTTTCATGTTCTACTTCTGAAAGTCATGTTGTTCTTGAAGATAGTAAAAGATGTGAACTTTTTCATATAAGAGTGATTTCAAAGAACACTAAAATCAACACATTGATAGATAGTGGGTCCCAAGTTAATTTAATTTCAGAGGAAGTTGTTAAATAGTTGGGATTGGAAACCAAGCCACATAAGAGACCTTATCCTTTGGGTTGGGTGTGCAATGATAACAAATTACGAGTTACACAACAATGTAAGTTAAAATTTACAATAACATCTAAGTACATAAATGAGGTTGAATTTGATGTGGTTCCACTTGATATCTATGGGATTGTGTTGGGTAGCCCATATTTATATGATAGGAAAGCTATTTTCTATAGGGATCATAACAAGTATCACTTATTTAAAAATGGAATTGAATACGTTGTAAAAGCTCATCGCATGAAGAAAGTTGGATCAATTGTAAATATAGGGCATTTGAAAATGATTGTAAATGCAAGCAGTAAACTAACTCTCATGTCTTTCGCAGCTAGTTAGGATAACATGCAAGTAGAATCAAGTCCTCAGACAGTGATGGTAACAGAGGGTTTGAGTGATTCATTTTCTAATGATGTTTCTATACAGGAGATCCAAATTGTTGATGCTTTTTCCTTTTCATCAATTTGTTTAGTATTGTTTCTTCTCTTCCTATAAGTTGGTACTATGTGGGTGATGGATGTAACAATGTACACTGGTGGATGTGTTGGAGATTGTGTTAGCAATATTATTTCATTTCTCATGATTTTTGTGATGAGTCAGGTATTCATAATTCCAATAGGTTGTATAGATGATACTGGATAAGTGAGGTGAATATGCCCTCACTTAAAATGTATGTAAAATAGACTTTTGGAGGTCCAAAAGCTTCTCAATGGGGAGGAATGATCCAGGTGGATCTAGAAGACCTAAAAATTTCATAGTCTCAAAATCTTACAAAAGAAACATCATTGAAAAGTCGTTGACATGATCCTGATGCAGCATGAATGGGCTCAAAATCTGAGTCTGTATGCAAAATTTATGGCCAAATGAAGATCTATGTTCAAAAAAAATGATCAAGTTGCTATTGGTGACATCAAAATGATGTGGCACAAGGGTGGTAGGTTGGCCAAGAAAAATATGGCATTTGTGGGAGTTGAACTTGTAACTACCCACTCCCTATCCTTCCAACTCACCGCTACACCAAAGCAGCAATCTGAAACCTGTAGGAGGCGGTGATTATTAACAGTGTTTGCAAAACTCCTATAAATGAAAACCCAAAATTGGTGGCGATGGGAGTGGAACTCTAAAACCGCCCATTCTATTTTTATAGAACACCAACTGCGCCATCACTTTTTATGGAGTGAAATTGGCAATGTTTATCATCTTGTTGTTATTTTGCAACACCAAAGCTCCTTTTTATAAGGATTTTGGGCTATTTTATTATGCTAAGGAAATAAAATATAATTTTTGGCCTATATTAGGAGAGATGGAGATCATATGGTTTTATCCTTATATTAGCAAATAAACTTGTATAAAAGAGGGTTATTTTCTTTTTTAAAGGCAATTAGCTTGGGAGGAAAATTTAATCTTTGGAGATTGGAGAATTATTTCTTGTAGGGAAAAATTCTTTGTGAGAAGGAAATTTACAAGGTGTTATTACACACCAAAAATTGTAAAGTGAGAGAGATTGTGAAGAAATTGTATGCAGGTTCTAAAAGCTTGGGTGTTGTAACAAAGTATAGTTTTTCTTGGTGATATCAATAAAGTGGTCCCAACATTGAGAAGTGAACCCAAAGACATAGTCCTTATAGGACAAACTCTATTATCAACTTGTTTTTGATCCTTCTATCTTCTATCTTATTATTCTTCTATCTTCTATCTCCTGTCTCACATTCTCCTTAATTTCTTTCTGCTATTTCATTTCAGTTTAAATTCTTATTCTAATTACTTTATTTTAGTAATTAGTTAAGTTTATTAAATTTTGTAAAAGTGTTCTTTATTGTAATTTCAATGGTTGAAAAGCATAATCACGCAATTCTGCATGTATTGGGAAAAAAATGTAATTTGAATTAATTTACAAGTTTTATTGTAAACTCTAATTACAGATCAACCTTATCTGCTAACTATGACATGAATCACTTTATGGACTAAAACTTTCCTTGTAAGCTGCACAACTATTTCAATGTTTTTGGCAGTGGAATCTCTAGGATGGATTTTAATTTCTTTGGGTCAACTTCGATTCCACACCGTGACATAATGTATCACAGTACCTTACCAGATTGTAATCCAAAGACACATTTTTTAGGATTCAACCAAAACTTGTATTTCTCCTATCGCTCAAAAATGGTAGTGAGGATGGGGATGTGTGATTCTCGTGTCTTGGAATTTCCTAAAAGATCATCCACATAATCTTCCATGATGACATGCAGTAGATCATGAAATATAGTTTTCATTTCTCTCTTATATGTTACCCCAGCATTCTTAAGGCCAAAGGGCATCACCTAATAACAAAAGGTACCCCAAAGTGTTGTGAATGCAGTCTTGTATTGATCTTTTGGTGCTATCTTGATTTGATTATAACTGGATAAACCATCCATGAGGGAAAAAATCTCATGTCCAACAGTCAAATACACTATAATATCAATATTGCGAAGTGGAAAATCATCCTTAGGACATGCAAGATGCAAGTCTCTAAAGTCAGTAAAAATATGAATACCCCCAGTAGGCTTGCCTACTGGTACAATATTAGAGACCCATTTAGGATAATCTATAGGGAAAATTACCTCTCCATCAAGCATTTTCTAAAGTTATGCTTTGACTAATAATGCCACTTAAGGATTCACCTTGCAGAGTTTTTGTTTGATCGGTTTCACATTAGGATCTACAAAAAGATGGTGCATGACAAGATCCATATCAAGCCTAGGCATGTCTTTGTAACTCTAGGAAAAGTTAATTTTATACTTTTGAAGGAATGTGGTCATGTCTTTCTTTTCTTGATCACTAAGAGAGACTGCAATGTAAGTAATTTGTGGATCTATTTCTGTACCTAGATTGATCGCAATGGTGTCTTCAGTAATCATGGAGGACATTTCTGGTTCTAAAAATATGAATGGTAGGCTAGCTTCTTGCTCCTCTAGTGCCTCAGAAAGGTTTTCACTAGAGGATGCATCCTTTATTTTATCTTTTTCTTCATCCGAAGGTGCATGCGAGAGGTTTTCATCAGGGGATGTTTTTGTATTTTCATTTTTTTTAATTTTTATTTTAATTTTCATTTTGTGACTAAGAGAATTGACCTGGCTATCGAAGTAGGATTTTTCATTGAAATGGATATGATGATCATATGCTCGGAGATTCCTAGGTCGAAAGAGAGCCAAAACTGCCTAATCCAAATCACAAATGTCTAAAGTTGGCGGTGAATCTTGCTGATCCCAGTCAATTAGTTCAGGATTTGTGAGGGGAAGACAAGGGGATGAAAGGTCATCTTGTGTGATAGTGAAGACATGGAAAAAGTTGCCAAGGTCATCTTCAACATATTGGAAAGGGACTTCAAAAAAATCTTCTTCGGTGTCTAAATACAAGGAGGCTAAACAATATTCCTTGGCGAAGTTAGTCTTAGTTTCTATGGAACCCAATTCATGTCCTCGAGGATAGCCATTTGTTGTTACAATTTTTTTCTTTCCATTTTCATTTACGCCAAGGCCAGTACCATGATACCCAATGCTTTCAACAATGGGGGTGGCTTTGATATATTTTCCATTAGGGAATGTTACTATATTTTCCTCTTCTTCATTATAAAGCCAATCAAGGACATTGGATTCTATGTGTTCATCTAACAAAGACCCCAAATGTTCAAAAGTGGTTATCTTGCATTGCATAAGGTCTTTTTCCTTAGAGGGAGTTAACAGTGATGGCCTCCCATAGGATTTTGGGGACAAAGGGTGTTGTCCAATGTATAGGGCACTTTCAATTTTGTATTCTCACATGCCTTGATCTATGAACATGATTTTTCTTTAAGACTTGTTAGTGCTCAAAAATGATGGACCATTTTTGGCCAACTAACAGGCACACACTAGTACCTTTGCAATTCTGGCTTGATTGAGCCAAGGATGGTAGGCCTGAATTCACAAGTGCCCTATGCTACACAAATGTATGAATAGACAAACCAAATTCCATCCAAAGGGGTAAACAATCCTTGGAGGAAAATGATATAATCTCCTAATAGCCGTATTTTTTGAAATCTAAACTAAAATTGAATTATCACTAAAACCTAATTGCTAATGCTTATAAAGAAAGAAAGCATATTTATTTATAAACTATAAAGAAGAACCAAATAACAATTTTCAAACGAAATAAGATAAGTGCCTAATGAAAATTTGGATTATAGAGTCAGATATTTTTAATCCTATGTATGATCAGAGACAGTTTTAAGAAAACTTACTTTTAATAAAGCAAGACTATCATTCCACAGGCTTCCGCTTGATTCATAACTCAAATCAATTTACACAACTAATCATATTGAATTCAACTCAAACTAAGAGACCGACAAGAACAATAGTAGGTACACAGACCATACAATTGATATTTGAGTTGCATATATTAACTTTGAATTATAATATTCAGGGAATAGAACACAGTGGAACACTCTAATAATAGAGTATCTAAAAAACTAACTAAAAATAAATAACATATAACCTCAAATAAACATGAAACAACTTATCTCATTTGGTATTTGAAAAATTTCTATATGATGGTTCAAAATCCATAGTTGCCAGAGTTTTCCTCCTATTGTCATGTTATTTTTTGATTTCAAATGATTTAATATCAATATCCTTTTCAAAGGTTTCTCGTGAAAAGACACACCTTTTCACAAAAACCTAATCATATAATTAACCCTACAAATTACAATATTAACCATATAAATGGTTTGAGAAAAAATATTTCCAGCATTACAAATAGAAATTGTCATATCTTCGGATAATTGGCTTGATAATCCACATGCTTATAATGTAAAACTCCTGCACACAAAATCCAATATTAGATAACTTTTCATAAATTTTAAATTTAGTGCTCATTATATTTAATAATGTTTTCAAATTTCCAAAAAGGATCCCTATATCAAAATTTATTTATTTTAATATTAATAATTAATAATGTATCAAAATAATAAAACCATGACATAGGGACATTCTTTGTAATGCATGTTAATTTATTTGATAATATAAGAAAAATACCAAATAGGTTTAAACATATAATCAAAGGTATCCTCTTTTAATTATCAAAGTACAAAATTCCAATTAGTAAGATAATTCCTAAAATCATGCCCCAGACATTAAAATAATTTCAAAATAAAATAAAACTTTCCTAAATGAATTACCTTATCAAGATATTTCATTTTAGAAAATAATCTAAATCTATCCCTTTTCTTCTACCCATATTCCCAAGGAATACAACAGGACAATTGGTTAGGGTAGGATGGGTAGTTAGGATAGGAAAAAGGGTGGGTCGAGAGGTCGAGTGTTCAACTCCCTTTCCCCACTCTTTTTCTTGAAACTAATTCTGTGAATAATATATAAGCAAATAATATTCATATTGAAAATTAAAATTATTTTGATAAGATATACTCCCTGTGTGAAAATTTACCTTGATTTTCTCACATGCACATGAAAATGTAAATAAATTAATTCCACTTCCAACACCTCTCAAGGAATAACAATAGACTAATTGGTTAGAGGGTAGAAGGGTAGGTATGTAGGAAAAAGGGTTGGCTTGAGAGGTTGAGGGTTTGACTCCCTCTCACCACCCCTTTTACCCAACAACCTTATTATTATTATTTTATAATTATTTTTATTTCAAAATATACATGCATTTAATTCACTGAAATAAAATAATTAAAAGTTTATTCCACAAATATGAAAATAAAATAATGATAATTATCTAGGCCTTTTCAATTGTTTAATTTTTTTAAAATAGGAAAATAATATGAAAACTAAAATAAATATTATACTTCCCTGATATTTTGCATGTTTAGGATCTTAATTTTTAGGTGTCAACAGTGGCTTTTATTAGGGACGTGCATTCATGCCTCAATGCAGTGAGAGTCTAGTTATCTTTGGAAGAAGAACACCACTTGAAACATAATGTTAATATAATACCAAAATCATTAAATCAACACTATTTACCATGGTGAAATATTTATTAGCTCATTTTGGGGCAAAAATTGAATAAGATAAGAAATTACTTTTAATTATGAATAAATATTGTAAGGACATTTCACACGAAAATATTTTCCCTAAAAAAAATTTCAAATAAATGAACGATAAGGAAAATTAATAATGTTTTAACCTCTAAAAGTCAAAACAATGAAAATCCTTACCTCAATATTTACTTCAAAATGAATTACCTCTTTCAATATTTGAAAATCATTAAAATCCATTGGCCCCATTCCAATTTGTTCAATAGCTCTTAAAAAAAACATTTCTCCTTATGGCCAAGCTTATAGCGATACTTTTCTAGGGTTAGGGTTGTTGCACACCCATCACCTTTGCTAAATATCTCTCACCCCGAACATTCTGTGTAAAATTTATTGCCTCTTTTGGTGGAAGTTATTTTTACAATGAAAACATTAGTGTATCTCATATCATTGTTTCTTATTTTACTAATTAAAAATTATCCTTGTACATTTAATTTGAAGCAATATTTATGTGGGTGAGAATAAGAATCAACATCACTTACACACTATATTGTCATTCCATACACAGATACTTGACCATTTGATTTTCATAACTTTAGCTTCCAATTATCAATCTACATTCCTAATATATTTTTCAAAGCATCTCCATCTTTCATTTCTGGATATTTACCTTTGTGGGAAAACTTTTTACATCAACTGTCATTGATTCAACATTTTACAAATTGCATTGTTTGAAATTGCTAAAGCATTTATGCTCAATCCACTTACTTAGACCCTGCAATTTGGGCGATTTCCATTGAAAAGGTACTTCTAATTCATGCATCTGGTCTTGTGCTTCCACATTATTCTGACCAACACAAAGGGCACATTCCCAATATTTTTTATTATAGTTTACTTGAAAGTTATGAGACTTCCTTCAATTTCATAACTGATAATAACACATAAGTCCACTGACAAAAGAAATCATTTTCTGCTACAAAATGTGCCGGCCATTTTTGGAGATGTCTGGGCATTTTTGAGGTTGCCAGCACCTCAAAAATAGGCAAAACTACAACAAAATTGTTTTTCATCCATGGGATAAAGTCTAAGAACCATTTTACTAGTGTAAACAATCATTTATAGCTAAAATTTGACTTCAAATTTCTGTTGGAATATAAAAAACGTGATTCATCTTTTGAACAACAATAAAATTTTGTTTCCTTCCCTTTATAATTCCACAGAGCGAGTAGATAGATGATCCAAGACACTTTGATTTATATAATGTTCCAAAAAAATATTTTATGTTCCTCCACTGTCTTTAAAAAGTAATATTAAGATTCAAATGGATATCAATATGAAAAATATATCACAAAAGAAAAAATAAAATCTGTAATTTTAGCATCAATACATAATTTTTAAGATGTCAGAGAATACTAAATATTTCCCTGAATTTTTCTTCATGGCTTTGTGGATGCATTTTCTTTTCCAAGTTTGCAGTAGACATATGTTTTCTTACCTTCGTAGCTCTTGCCATAAGTTAATGGCCAAAGGGTAACCAAAAATTATAATTTTCCTCTGTCATAGACTTGGTTATGATCATTTAACAATAAACGCTTTCTGGAAGCATCATGGTTCTCTTTACCATTCAAATAACTTGTTATTCCATTTTTCCCCTCTTCACAACATTTCTCACCAATGTATTCCATTGACATCTCTTGATTATTATGCTCAAATATTTGATCACATTTGGTTCCCAAATTTTTAATTTTTCCACCATTCATCCACATTTTCTTTGAGAGCCATAACATTCCATCATGTCCTTCCTTTATTAAATTTTTTAAGTGACTTTTACTCTCACATGTAAATCTCAATCCAAAGTAACTTTCATAAGAAATTTTTATATCATAAATACGAGTGTCTCTCTCACTGTGTAATCTATTTTCTGAATGCATAATATTCCTTGGACGGAAAATCTCCAGTAGGGTTATTTTTTCCTTTTCAACTAAAATATCGCATATCACTTTATCATTTTCATTATATAGCAGATTGAGAAATGTTAGGTAATTTCTAAATGCATCATTTTCTTCTTCTCCTTCACTTAATGTTTTTGAACATATGTTATTATTTTCAGGAGCATCTTTTTTAGATATTTCATTACTGTTGGTCATACCCCATTTTTCCTCCTCAAACAATGGAATAAAAATTTTGTGCATACCTCCTTGAGGGCTTTCTAATATTTCATCACCTAAAATATTATGATGTACATCTTTATGACAAGAATTTTCCCCAGGATCCTTATTTTCTTTATAAATGGAACCAATATTTTCACAAATATTCTCTGCTAAAATTTCACCATCTTCCTGTATAATATGCAATTTCTTTTCACAAAATGAACTAGGAAATAATTCATAACTAGAAAAATCTTCATCATATTTTTTATAAATATTGTCCCTAAGGAGATTTTCAACATTATTAACCAACATATATGCTTCTTTAAGCATTTTATCCTTTTGAGATTTATTTTCTATTCCATCAAAAACCGTTTGAACCTGTTTGTTTTGATATTTAGAGAAAGGAATGTAACCACATTTCTAAATATACCTTTGATACTCCATATCTAATAAGTCTAAAATTTTCTCTGAACTGAGAGAATGTTCCTCTTCATCACTGAAATCATTTGAATTTATTTTTATACAAGTCTCTTCTTGGATGGGATCTTCTTCCATCTGATCCAAACTTTCTTATTCATCTGTATCTAGAATATCATTAGGTTTTTGTGCCCCTTCTGTAACTTTATCATTTTCTTCCATTACATCTTCATATACAATTTTAAGAATAAGCTTTACTTGATCACAAGTTACTCCCAAACTGTATATTTAAAAAAAAAATTTAGGCCTAATATCAGAAGGTATTTCACAAAAAACATCCATCATCCTTATAAAAAAACTCACCATATTTTCATTATCATACCATTCTTAATTAATAAATGCATCCAAGGGAGATATGCATGATTCATCCCTGTCATGGAATACATCAAGGAACCATTTTTCAAACTGTATCCATGATAAAATGCATTGTGTAGGTAATGATTCATATTTTTCCCTTGCATTATTCTTTAGTGACCATGCAAATACCTTCATGGCATCATTTTCTGTAGCAATCACATATTTGTCAAGGAATGCATGAAGAACATCTAAATGATCAATAGCTGATTCTTCATAATTTTCATAGAATTTAGGGACCTTATGTGAATATTTTGAAAACCATTCATTAGAATTTAGGGACATTTTAATTCTCTAAGATCCAAAGGCTTGACGTCAAAAGGAATTATGAAATCTCTGAACAAATATGTAACTAAATCTACCATTAACTAAAAAATAAATACTCATTTCCCTCCAAGTTCAGAAAAATGAAACAACCTTGAGTTCTTAATCCAGCAGAATAAACTTCTAAAAACTTTATATGCAGTCGCCACCTCAAGTGTCTTGAGGAAAATATTTTCTCCTACTTGTCCTAAGCAGAAATCTAATTTTTTTTATATAGATTTGCCACCTTCTTCATAAGAAGGATAAAATCATACAATTGATTTTGAGTTCTCTCTCTAGTAGAGTCTGACTCTTTGATCACCATAAATTCTAAATAATGTTGTCACAACAATCCCCAGCCGAGTTTCCAAATTTGTTAGTGCTCAAAAATGATGGACCATTTTTGGCCAACTAACAGGCACACACTAGTGCCTTTGCAATTCTGGCTTGATCGAGCCAAGGCTGGTAGGCCTAAATTCATAAGTGCCCTATACTACACAAATTCATGTAAAGACAAATGAAATTCCTTCCAAAGGGGTAAACAATCCTTGGAGGAAAATGATATAATCTCCTAATAGCTGTATTTTCTGAAATCTAAACTAAAACTGAATTATCACTAAAACCTAATTGCTAATGCTTATAACAAAATAAATCATATTTATTTATAAACTATAAAGAAGAACCAAATAACAATTTTCAAATGAAATATGATCAGTGCCTAATGAAAATTTGGGTTATAGAGTTAGATATTTCCAATCCTACGTATGATCAGAGATATTTTTAAGAAAACTTACTTTTAATAATGCAAGACTATCATTCCACAGGCTTTCACTTGATTCATAATTTAAATCAATTACACAACTAATCCTATCCAATTTAACTCAAACTAAGAGACCGAAAAGAATAATGGCAGGTACACAGACTATACAATTGATATTCGAGTTGCATATATTAACTTTGAATTACAATATTCAAGGAATAGAACATAGTGGAACACTCTAATAATAGAGTATCTAAAAAACTAACTGAAAATAAATAACATATAACCTCAAATAAACATGAAACAACTTATCTCATTTGGTATTTGAAAATTTTTTATATGATGGTTCAAAATTTGTAGTTTCTGGAGTTTTCTTCCTATTGTCATGTTATTTTTTGATTTCAAATGATTTAATATAAATATCCTTTTCAAAGGTTTCTTGTGAAAAGACACCTTTTCACAAAAATCTAATCATATAATTAACCCTACAAATTACAATATTAACCATATAAATGGTTTGAGGAAAATTATTTCCGGCATTACAAATAGAAATTGTCATATCTTCGGATAATTGGCTTGATAACCCACATGCTTATAATGTAAAACTCCTGCACACAAAATCTAATATTAGATAACTTTAATAAATTTTAAATTTAGGGTTCATTATATTTAATAATGTTTTCAAATTTCCAAAAATGATCCCTATATCAAAATTTATTTATTTTAATTTTAATAATTAATAATGTATCAAAATAATAAAACCATGACATAGGAACATTCTTTGTAATACATGTAAATGTATTTGATAATATAAGAAAAATTCCAAATAGGTTTAAACATATAATCAAAGGTATGCTCTTTTAATTATCAAAGTACAAAAATCCAATTAGTAATATAAAGCTTAAAATCATGCCCCAAACATTAAAATAATTTCAAAACAAACTAACACTTTCCAAAATGAATTACCTTATCAAGATATTTCATTTTAATAAATAATCTAAATCTATCCCTTTTCTTCTACCCATATTCCCAAGGAATACAATAGGACAATTGGTTAGGGTAGAATGGGTAGTTAGGATAGGAAAAAGGGTGGGTCGAGAGGTCGAGTGTTCAACTCCCTCTCCCCACTCTTTTTCTTGAAACTAATTTTGCGATTAATATATAAGAAAAGAATATTTATATTGAAAATTAAAATTGTTTTGATAAGATATACTCCCTGTTGAAAATTTACCTTGATTTTCTCACCTTGCACATGAAAATGTAAATGAATTAATTCCACTTCCAACACCTCTCAAGGAATAATAATAGACTAATTATTAGAGGGTAGAAGGGTAGGTAAGTAGGAAAAAGGTTGGGCTTGAGAGGTTGAGTGTTCAACTCCCTCTCACCACCCCTTTTACCCAACAACCTTATTATTATTATTTTATAATTATTTTTATTTCAAAATATACATGCATTTAATTCAGTGAAATAAAATAATTAAAAGCTTATTCCACAAATATGAAAATTAAATAATGATAATTATCTAGGCCTTTTCAATTGTTTAATTTTTTTAAAATAGGAAAATACTATGAAAACTAAAATAAATATTATACTTCCCTGATATTTTGCATGTTTAAATCCTGAATTTTCAGGTGTTAGCAAGACTCAGGGGTTTTGTCTTCGGTTACTTTTTCTTTTCGTTTAGATTGATCAGGCTGTATTTTTTATGTCTTTTGTGTATCCGAGGAAGTTTGTTGAATGAGTGAGTCTTTCTCAAAAGGTCTGCTAAAATCATTCAACAGAGAGTAATTGGATTTTTTTCCTTCTAACCTCTTATAGTATTAGAATGGTTTAGGATCTCCTGGAATTGTGATCTCTCTACCATGAAGTGGAAACTTAAGGCATTGATGGTAGGTAGAAGTTACACCATTGATAGCATGTATCGAAGGTTGACCCAACAAGATTTTGTATGGTAGATCCAGGTCTAGTACATGAAAAATAGTTTCAATTAGGGTCAGACCCACTTGTAGGAGTAGTGTGATCAAAACTTTTCTTTCTCATTCTCTATCATCAAAAGCCTTTATTGTGATTCTATTATCTACATCTAGGAGGTCCTCAGGAAGACTGATGTTGCAAATAATTTTCAATGTACACAAATTATGCCAGATCCACCATCTATAAGGACTCATTTTATTTTAGTAGATTTGATTTTAGCTTCGATGTGGAGGGATTTATTATGGTGAGGGTCATGACCATGAAATTCTTTGTTAATTAAAACAAGGTGTTATTGTGTAGATAAATTCCCAATCATGGCTTGGAACTGGGTAGCGTTGATATTTTCAGGAACACGGGATTCATTCAAAGCATCTTCAAGAACTTCTTTGTGGATAGGTGAGGTACACAGAAGTTCTAAGATAGATATTTATGTAGGAGTATTTCCTAACAGGGCCAATAGGTCATAATGTGAAGCAGGTTGAGTAGAAGTAGATGGTGTAGCCAGTGGAATTGGAGATGTAGAGGGATTATCAACAGCTTGGATAGTGACTCTAGGTCTGCATGTTGTAGCAGTACAATCAACAACTTTGAGGATTAGGGTATTGACATGGGTATCAGATTCTTTGATGCATCCAAAAAGAGATTCAAAACTAAAGATATCATTTTCATTTAGACTTCCATACATTCGATCATTTCCTATGATAGTGTTGGTTGAGTAATCATATAGGATTGCGTTAGATGCATTGTTTTGATTGTGTTGTGGAAAAGGTTGATTGTAGACTTTGATATTTGCATTAGATGAGGAAGAATTATGGCCTTTGACTTCAATTTTCCCATCATCAATAAGATCTTGTACAAAATGTCTGAGTTTCATGCACTTCTTGATATCATGTCCTTTAATGCAATGATAATCAAAATATTCATTCTCTCAATACCAAGCAGGTTTGGGTTGATTTTCATCAAAAGTCTGAGTGCTGGGATAGATTATCATTCCTTGATCCGCAAGTTGTTTAAAGATTACATCCAATGGTTTTGCCAATGTTGTCAACTATCATCATTTCTGATTGTTTTTAATGTCATTTTTGTTTTTGTTGTTATTGTTGTGAGAGAACAAATAAGATTGATTGCGCGGTCGATTGTTATTCTGATTATTGGTTTGATTCTGGTTCAGATTGTAGTTTTGATTTTGATTTTGATTTGGGTTCAGACTGTTGTTGGGATTTTTTTGGTTATTATTGTTGGATGCTTGAACATTTTGAACATGTTTGGCATCAGTCACCCCATCATTAAAAAATCCTTTGTTTTTACTCCAGAATTTTGGTTTATCATTGTTGGAAGGAGTATAGTGTTTGATACTACCTTTTTTCAAAAGGCCATCTTCAATGTCTTTTCCCGTCTTGAAAAGCGATTCAAAGGTGTGAGGTGAAGCCATTTTCATTTGGGATGACATATCTGGGATCAAATTCTTTGTCAAGATGTCAATTAAGTGACTATTAGGTATTTTCCATGGCATATGATTGGTAGTGTGTCTCCATCGTTGTAAGAAACTAGCAAAGGTTTCACCATTATTTTGCTTGGTATTGCACAATCTGCTGAGTGTTGCTTTGATTTTCAATGTTATATGAATATTTTCCAAAAAATTTCTCTGCCAAAGCAGGGAATGTAGAGACTGACCCATAAGGAAGGTCCATGAACCATTCTAAAGTTGTGCCTCCAAGACTCCCAGTGAAGAGTCTTTTTAGGTAAATTTTGTTGTATGCGACTTCTTGATAGGCAATGTAAAATTCCTTAAGATATTGTAGAGGGCATGTCTCTCCCTTGTATTTTTCAAATTTTGGCATCTCAAAGTTTGGAGGGAATGGTTGCATCATGATAGAATTATCAAATGGATAGGGACAAATCTTATCAAAGGAAACCTCCTTTCTGCCCCCATTCTGCAAACCATGTACAAGGATTTTGAGCTTATTAATTTTCTGGACTAAATCTGGAGGGATGTGTGGAATATATTGTAACCCATAAGATTGTCCTCCTCCAAAGTGTGCAGCTGAAAACCCTATGGAGGCCATACCAAATATGGGAGGGGCTATGTATTGGTAAGCTTGAGATGTGTTGGTCGTATATGTCTTCATTCCCATTGTCAAGAACATAGATAATGTAGATAGAGGCATGGAAATATTCCCTATTTTGTTAATAATAGCACTTACCCCTTGAGAGGTATTTATCATTGTTTGAGTGCTATTGTGTGAGGTAATGTTGGGAAAGATGCGTAGGATCTATTTGATTTGTTCGAGTGTCAGTTGGGCTGTTGATGTTATTGTTGGAATGGGTATTGATGTAGGAACTAATGTAGATGGTTCACTTGCAGTTTCTTTTCCGGTGTCACGTGATTATGTTGCATTTGAATTTGAGGTCATGGCAATACTTGTAGCATTCATAGCCTTAGTGATGTTACAAGTGAGAAGTGTTTCATCAAAGTCAACGGGCATTGTAATGCCATTTTGAATGAGATTCAAGAATATTTTTCCATTGTTTTGACTAATGGTCTTTTCAACCATTTCTAAGTTATATGGATCCCTAAGGAAATAATTCATTTGTGTAGGTCTTTCTTCTTGATCCACTAACTCAGTTTATTTAGGCACATTCATTATGTCATTAATTTGCGTTGTGCAGCCTTGAAAGAATTGAGTGGCAAAAGGATTTTCCTCATCAAAGGAGTTGCTAGGTTCTGCACGCGTCATGTTTCTAGCTCGTGATCAAGTAACTACCATGAAATGGTAGACCTAGAAGAATGAAAGATGAGAAAATGTTAGATTGGAAGATGAAAGTGGATGGAGAAAAGATCTTGTTTGGAGATTGATTTGATTTTGATTGATTGGATTTGATTGACTGATGTTTTATTAAGGATTGATCGATTAATGATTGATTTGGATTGAAAGATTTTTAGAACAAAACCTAGGTATAACAGGACCTTATGATGACACAGGCACAAGAGGATTAGATTGGATGATATCCATTTCTACTTGAAGATAAACTTGTGATCTTAAGAAAATAGGACATTACCAATGGATTTAAATTACTTGAGACAGACTAATGGCCTACAAGCAATGTTGTGTTTGTCTAAGGATGAAGGTCTACAATACTTATGATTAAGGTCGTCCAACCTAAAAAAGGATTGATTTGATTTTGATTTGAAGTCCAAAAAGATTTGATCTAATACTTTGAGAATGATGTATGATAATGATGGAAGAAGGAGAAATTGATTTGGAAATAAGAGGTTGATCTATTCATATTTCTCAAGAGTAACAAATGCACGATTGATGAAATATTTGGCCATGAAGTTGCAAACTTTGTTGTTGTACATGATAGCATCAATTTTCTCATAATACTCAATTTCGTGATTGATTGATTAGGAAATGTGTTGATATTCCTTGGATTTGCAGGTGGTTTCTTTCTATTCTTGATAAACAGGAGGAGTTGGAAGTTTAACCTTCTTGTGATTCTTGGAATCGGTCGTGTCCTTATAGAAAAAAATATGACTTTGGTTGAGCAATTGAAGGTTTCAGGAAAAATGATTTTAGGACCTCATAAATGACCAAATTTCAATAATTTTAGCAAATTTTGAAGCTCACTATTTTTAGGCAAAGATGGCAGTCTCGGACGCAAATGGTAATTTGGTTCAGCATAGACAGCGAAACTCTACAAATGAAAATCTACGCAGAAAACAATGCCAGAGTGGAGATGACATTCCGCAGAAAAGATAATGTCTTGATGATTTGGCAAAATTTATGATTTATGTCTGATTTTCAGTGTATTTTTCAATGGAAAGAACCAGTTTCCTCATAGTCAAACCAAAAAATAATAGGCATGTGTCTCAAAAACAATCTGACAAGGGACAAAGCAACCTTGAAGGATATAAGCAAGTGTGAAAAATTTGTTTGTTGGGGATTCCATTGGTGTTTTGGATTTTTCAATTGTTTTTCAATCACTTCAAACACAATCTACCTAAGGAATTGGTGTAACATGAAAATATTTTCTCGCAAGCTTAGGCACACACACAAGAGCTAATCAGAATACGGCCATCACCAAGTACATAATGTATCTAATCAAGACATCGTATTAGCCAACTCCAAATGCTCAGGGTGGCATGAATGTATGAGTGATCTTGGGGAAGTTACTATCTTCTTTGCACAAACATTATCATCTTTCAGGGGTGTTCTAGGTGGCTTCTATGCCTAGATTATTTAGTAAGGGTCTCTGTTTGATTGTATCCTCTATGTTCATGCAAGCATGATTCAAGTGTATATCCCCATAGAGCGTCTTGACAAAAGTGGTCATATAAACATGAATGAGACTGTTAGGCCGTACTTTTGTTAGACATGAGCCGAGTATAAGCTCAAATACCAACCAAATCCTAAGGCTTTGGCCCCAAAGAGAAAATTTTATTAATGTGAGTTAGAGTGGTGTGGCTTACACCTCGTTCTCACATGGGTCATTCGTGAGAGATTTTTTCCTCAACCGATAAGACCATTTAAAAGATTAACTTGAAAATAAATAGATTGTTGATGAGAGGGGTCAATATTTCTAATTTTCCCTCAATGGGAAAAGAGCATACTTTCCTACCCAATGTCATTTTCTCTAAAACACACAAGACACTTGGTCTTTCCCAAAGATCTAATTGTCTAAGACAAAACAAGTGTGTCTAGGTTTTTGATCTTCCAAAAAGGAAGAGAGAATACTCCCCTAACACTTGTTTTGACTCACACAAAAAAGATCACCTAGTTATCTAAATGCCTAGTAAAAATGCTAATCAAGCACGATCATTTGGTTGATGTTTGATTAAGGCAACCTGTAAGATAACATGAGTAGTTTCAAATGATGGTCTTTGACAAGCGAGCTAAAAAATAATTGATTAGTAGTTTGGATGTTTAATCTTCATAAATGATGCTTCAAAACCTCAAAAAATATTAATAACCCAAAAATATGACAAATGCTGAAAAGATAGTAAATCTGCGCAAATGACTATTACAAAGCACAGATGGGGAAACAATGTAGATGACTATTTTACATAGATGACAGTTTAATACTCAACATTTATTACCTGTCAGAAATACAAACCTGCAAAAATGGTAATATTTAGGTGCAGACGCTGATCTACAAAGATGACAGAATACCTGCGTAGATGGTAACAGAACAGAAAGTTAGCCCAAAAAGCTTTGATTAGAAAAATATTAGCACTTTTTATGAAATTTGACAGCATTTAACTCCCAAAAAGTAATACACTGTCAGAAACCCGAGAGTAAAAAATTGTGAAATATGAAAAAAGTGTTTTAAAGTTAATCTAGACTAAATTGATTTTTGACAGGGAAAGACGGTGATGTTAGAGCACAAATGGCCAAACTACATAGACAACAATATGTGCAGACGATAGTCTAGAAGCATAGAGGATGATCTCAGTGCGGAGATGACTATCTGAAGCGCTTTTCCAAAATCACAGAAATAATGTGAAAATTTCAAAAATATTGGAAAATAATGGACGTAGGTCCCACCGAGCATGCCAAAATGTGTATGCTAAAAACCTACCTTTTGGGATCACACTAAGACATGCAAATGTTAGAACATATAAATCATATTCCTATATCAAAAATCATGATCAAAACAAAAGTTTCCATCATAACCTCTGATGAGCCAAACAGGTGCACCCAAGCCTTGTTGATTTACTCTTAGAGAGAAATGTGGGTGTGCTCTCCCAACACAATAAATCTAAATCTCACTATGATTGAGAGATGGCTTGAAAATTCAAGGTAATGGATATGATGAAGAGCTCAAGAACAAGTATGAAGAACTTGTCTCAAGCTTTCATCAAAATAATGATGCAAATGCAAAGAAATAAACTAAAATGATATGCATGAGATTGAAACAAATAAGTAGATTCATTCCATTATGCCTAATATGTGATATCTAGATTCAAATTTGAACTAAAAACATGAAATTGAACTAAAATGCTAAACTGCTTAAAGAGTTTTATAGCTAAACTAGCATGATAATAATGCAAAAATAAGAGATGATTTTCTGTTGGAAAGAGCCTCTATTTATAGAGTTTTGGAGGGAAGGGAAGGGCTTGGAAGAGGTGGAGCATATGTGGCATCCGCATAGATGCCACATAGAGGACACAAGGGCAAGACCCCAAATGTTCAAAAGTGGCCATCTTGCATTGCATAAGGTCTTTTTCCTTAGAGGGAGTTAACAGTGATGGCCTCCCATAGGATTTTGGGGACAAAGGGTGTTGTCCAATTTATAGGGAACTTTCAATTTTGTATTCTCACATGCCTTGATCTATGAACATGATCTTTGTTTCAGACTTGTTAGTGCTCAAAAATGATGGACCATTTTTGGCCAACTAACAAGCACACACTAGTGCCTTTGCAATTCTGGCTTGATCGAGCCAAGGATGGTAGGCCTGAATTCACAAGTGCCCTATGCTGCACAAATGAATGTATAGACAAACAAAATTCCTTCCAAAGGGGTAAAAAATCCTTGGAGGAAAATGATATAATATCCTAATAGCTGTATTTTCTGAAATCTAAACTAAAACTAAATTATCACTAAAACCTAATTGCTAATGCTTATAAAGAAAGAAAGCAGATTTATTTATAAACTATAAAGACAAACCAAATAACAATTTTCAAATGAAATAAGATCAGTGCCTAATGAAAATTTGGGTTATAGAGTCAAATATTTCCAATCCTATGTATGATCAGAGACAGTTTTAAGAAAACTTAATTTTAATAAAGCAAGACTATCATTCCACAGGCTTCCGCTTGATTCATAATTCAAATCAATTTACACAACTAATCATATCAAATTTAACTCAAACTAAGAGACCAATAAGAATAATGGTAGGTACACATACCATACAATTGATATCTGAGTTGCATATATTAACTTTGAAGTATAATATTCAGGGAATAGAACACAGTGGAACACTCTAATAACAGACTATCTAAAAAACTAACTGAAAATAAATAACATATAACCTCAAATAAACATGGAACAGCTTATCTCATTTGGTATTTGAAAAATTTTTATATGAAGGTTCAAAATCCATAGTTGCCAGAGTTTTCCTCCTATTGTCATATTATTTTTTGATTTCAAATGATTTAATATAAATATCCTTTTCAAAGGTTTCTCATGAAAAGACACACCTTTTCACAAAAACCTAATCATATAATTAAACCTACAAATTACAATATTAACCTTATAAATGGTTTGAGGAAAAATATTTCCGGTATTACAAATAGAAATTGTCATATCTTCGGATAATTGGCTTGATAATCCACATGCTTATAATGTAAAACTCTTGCACACAAAATCCAATATTAGATAACTTTTAATAAATTTTAAATTTAGGGTTCATTATATTTAATAATGTTTTCAAATGTCCAAAAATGATCCCTATATCAAAATTTATTTATTTTAATTTTAATAATTAATAATGTATCAAAATAATAAAACCATGACATAGGAACATTATTTGTAATACATGTAAATGTATTTGATAATATAAGAAAAATACCAAATAGGTTTAAACATTTAATCGAAGGTATCCTCTTTTAATTATCAAAGTATGAAAATCCAATTAGTAAGATAAAGCCTAAAATCATCCCCAGACATTAAAATAATTTCAAAACAAAATAACACTTTCCTAAACGAATTACCTTATCAAGATATTTCATTTTAGAAAATAATCTAAATCTATCCCTTTTCTTCTACCCATATTCCCAAGGAATACAATAGGACAATTGGTTAGGGTAGGATGGGTAGTTAGGATAGGAAAAAGGGTGGGTCAAGAGGTCGAGTGTTCAACTCCCTCTCCCCACTCTTTTTCCTGAAACTAATTTTGTGAATAATATAAAAGCAAAGAATATTTATATTGAAAATTAAAATTGTTTTGATAAGATATACTCCCTGTGTGAAAATTTGCCTTGATTTTCTCACCTACACACGAAAATATAAATAAATTAATTCCACTTCCAACACCTCTCAAGGAATAACAATAGACAAATTATTAAAGGGTAGAAGGGTAGGTAAGAAGGAAAAAGGGTTGGCTTGAGAGGTTGAGTGTTCAACTCCCTCTCACCACCCTTTTAACCCAACAACCTTATTATTATTATTTTATAATTATTTTTATTTCAAAATATAAATGCATTTAATTCACTGAAATAAAATAATTAAAATCTTATTCCACAAATATGAAAATTAAATAATGATAATTATCTAGGCCTTTTCAATTACTTAATTTTTTTAAATTAGGAAAATAATATGAAAACTAAAATAAATATTATACTTCCCTGATATTTTGCATGTTTAGGACCTGAATTTTTAGGTGTCAGCAAGACTCAGTGGTTTTGTCTCCGGTGACCTTTTCTTTTCCTTTAGATTGATCTGGCTGTATTTTTTATGTCTTTTCTGTATCTGAGGAAGTTTGTTGAATGAGTGAGTCTTTCTCAAAAGGTCGGCTAAACTCATTCTACAGATAGTAATTGCATTGTTTTCCTTCTAACCTCTTGTAGTATTGGAATGGTTCAGGATCTCCTGGAATTGTGATCTCTCTACCCTGATGTGGAAACTTAAGGCATTGATGGTAGGTAGAAGGTACACCTTTGATAGCGTGTATCCAAGGTCGGCCGAACAAGATTTTGTATGGTAGATCCAGGTCCAGTACATGAAAAATAGTTTCAATTAGGGTCAGGAACACTTGTAGGAGTAGTGTGATCAAACCTTTTCTTTCTCATTCTTTGTCATCATAAGCCTTTATTTTGATTCTCTTATCTACATCTAGGAGGTCCTCAGAAAGACCGATGTTGTGAATCATTTTCAATGTACACAAATTAGGCTAGATCAGGGATAACTTTAAGAAACCCCCCTCTAGAAAAACATATAAAATCCTGGCGAATCTTTCATTTTATTTTTAAAAAAATTAATTCCTATTGGCGAATCTCTCAATTTTTTAGGAAAACAAATTATTT
>MU224460.1:183140-213932 GCA_018584345.1 Thuja plicata | reverse complement strand
ACACAAACACAGAAACAATCATAATATACATGGAGGATGCTTCTTGACTATCACAATCCATGGAATAGATTATCAGAGTCAAGAAGCACCCATATTTATCTAACAGAAACAAAACAACACTTTACAGTAAGCTACTTAGAACAAAAGAACACATAAAGTACAGACAAACTTCTTTATATTAACAATATAGAAGATTACAATATGCTTCGCTAGTCTCCTCTGTCTCTGTAACTAACTAACTATCTAAACTGTCTGAACCCTTTCTCAGATTCTTCTTTTCTGCTTTATCTCTGGCTTCTCCTTGATTTTGTAACCCTGGTGGTTACCTGTCGATCCCAGCCTTCCAGCTGTTCTCTATTCTTCATGCTCTCTGCAAACTGTCATCAGTTGTTCTGCATGGTCGACACTCTGGTCACCTCTTTTCCCTCATGTCATTCTCTTTTCTGTTTGGCTGTTGTGACTTTTCAATGTTCTCTCCTATCGACACGTCAACATATTTGACCATTTGACTGATCTATTTTCTCATCGCGTAGTCACGAATGAAATTTACCTTTCATGTCTTGTTGTGCGACTGAGTGATTACCTTTATCGCACACCCGCAATGTATTTTCCTGACTTGGCTTTTACCTCGCGACTGAGCGACGAGCTCAAGTCGCGCACCCGCAATGCATTTACCTGAGTTATGTTTTATGCTGCGATTGAGCGATGAGCTCAAGTCGCATACTCGCACTGCATCTTCATTGACTGCTCTTTACTCTACGAGTCGGAAATGCACGTTAGTCGCGCACTCGCTGCACTTTTCGACGAACTGGAAATTCATTGGCGACTGAGCGATACAATCAGTCGCGCACTCGCAACTCTTTCTGACGAGCTAGCCCTATCTCAGCGACTGAGCGATACGATCAGTCGCGCACTCGCTATGTCTTTACTCGAGCTACCTCTCGCTTTGCGACCGAGCGATGATCCCCCGTCACGCACTTGCCATGCGTTTCCCTGAGCTGACCTTTTCCTTGCGACTTGGTGATGCCTCGGGTGTCACTCACTTGCACACCAGGACTAAACTGTTTTCCTTTGTGACTGAGCGATTGATCACCCATCGCGTTGTCGCACCGTGTTTTCTCTGACTACGAATTGCCTCGCGATTGGGCGATGAGCTCCTCGTTGCGTTGTCGCGCATTGTTCTTTCTACTAGCCGTCTACGACTGAGCGACTAGTTCTTTGTCACGCACTCGCTCACTAACAGACTTAACACATAACTAGCTCGTGAGTGTGCGATGCATTCCTTTTGCTGCTCCGCGACTGAGCGACTAGGCAAAATATGACTTTCTCGTTGAAAGGCTTGTATCAAAACTATTTCAAAATGTTGGGGCTAGGGTTTTGAGCTAAACCCTAGGGTGCTCTGCACCACCTACCTTTTGGGATCATGCTAAGACATTCAAATGTTAGAACATATAAATCATATTACTATATCAAAAAGCATGATCAAAACAAAAGTTTCCATCATAACCTCTGATGAGCCAAACAAGTGCACCCAAGCCTTGTTGATTTTCTCTTAGAGATAAATGTGGGTGTGCTCTCCCAACACAATAAATCCAAATCCCACTATGATTGAGAGATGTCTTGAAAATTCAAGCTAATGGATATGATGAAGAGCTCAAGAACAAGTATGAAGAACTTGTCTCAAGCTTTCATCAAGATAATGATGCAAATGCAAAGACATAAACTAAAATGCTATGCATGAGATTGAAACAAATAAGTAGATTCATTCCATTATGCCTAAGATGTGATATCTAGATTCAAATTTGAACTAAAAACATGAAAGTGAACTAAAATGCGAAAATGCTTAAAGAGTTTTATAGCTAAACTAGCATGATAATAATACAAAAATAAGAGATGATTTGCTCTTGGAAAGAGCCTCTATTTATAGAGTTTTGGAGGGAAGGGAAGGGCTTGGATGAGGTGGAGCATATGTGGCATCCACATAGATGCTACATAGAGGACACAAGGGCAAGAGGACAAGCCATGCAAAAGTCAACACAAGCCTTTAAGGTTTGAGTGGCTCAAGGTTTGCTCACATATGTGGGAGATACTCTCGGGGAATAAAGTGGGGGACAAAAGAGTGTCTACATTAAAGGAAGTTGGTGGATTCCTTTTTGAGGAGTTTCTCACACATGTGTGAGCATTCCATTAGAGCTAAAAGGAGTAGGAATCACACTTTAAGTGTGACTATTGTGTGTTTAAGTGAGGAGGTAGGTTTATTAAGAGGGATAGGTAGGGTAGGGTAGGAATAGAGTAGGTTTCTAGGTAGGATTAATAGGTCTTTAGGCTAGGCTTAGATTAAATTTGAATTTAATCTTAGTTTAGAAGAATATTAGAAATCTGGAGGAATAAACAAATTTGAAATTTATTTAAAAGGGGATTTATGGAGGTCATGTATTAAATAAAATTTAATACATTAGAGGGATATAGTATATAAAATAAATTTAAATACTATAGAGAATGAACTATATTCAATTAAATAAAATAGAGGAACATAACAAATATAGTTAATTAATTAAAATCAACTAAAATGTTAGAGGACTATTAAATAAATTAATATAAGGATGATTTTAGACATCTACACTTATTTCCTCTATCATTGTTTGTCTTTTGTCTCCTTCAGTTGATGCATGATTATTAGACCAAAAGGTTTCACACAGGATATGTATGTCCCTTTGATGGTCACTGAATTATAAATCTAAAAATTGATGTCAAGCTAGAAGGTTTCATACCATTGTGGATATGTCCCTTAAATAGTTTTCTTTAATGTGTCTTTTTTATCTTCATCTTATCCTTTCATGCACACTTGGCTCAACCATTGTGGGAGCTACATTTTACGCCATGTGCAAATAGATCACCATATGAACCTGTCCCTACACATGAAACAAACAATGTTAGTTTAAAAATAATTGATCTCCTTTCCTTCTTGGTTCTCTTTCTCTTGGTTTTATTACACATGTTTGATGAACTATAACTGATTGAATGTTTGAAGATGAAAAAATTGATGATCAACGAGATGTAGAAAGTTAATGCAAGACATTAAATAAGTTAATGAATTGTATTGTCATTGATGTCAACTTGATATAATCTGATTGGTCATATACATATTCTTAAAAAATTCAAAGAACCAAAGAGATAAAGGTTATGTTATTAGTAATGCATAAAAGTCAGTATACACCAAGTGACAACAAACATAGATGGATAGTGCACATAGACAGATAGAGAACCCTGAGAAGAGTCACAGTGTAAACGGAGCAAGATACCTGAGCAAGCATTACCGAGCAAAACCCAAGTGATACCTAAGCAGAACTAAAGGTCACAATGTTGCCCAATGGATAGACAACCCTGATGGATAGAGATGCCTGAGGACAGCTAAAGTCAAGACCAAGCAAACAAGGAGTTAAACATTGATCAGAACTAAAGTTCAAAAATGAAAAAAGACTTAGCTGACAGGAGCTAAATATAGAGTTAACTATTTGATTAAATTGTTTTCATCGAGCAGTTAAAAGATAAATATAAGAAAGAGATTTAAAGCATGTCTAATTCTGGAAAACAATGAGATTTTTATGGATTAAAACTAAAGAAAGCATGGCAAGATTTATGGATCAAGAATTGATCAACGAAGAAAACTAGAAGGACAAGAAATGGTGAAATTAGGTCTATATAAAGAGACAAGTAATTCATTATCAAGAGAGGAATGCTAAAGAAAATTTTGGTGAAGATAGAAGTCTTCATACATATTTGATCATACAAGCTGAAGAATAGAGCTAATATTTCTACAGACACTGAGCAACAGAGAAGCAACAACATTCAACAAGCAGAAAGAAGTGGAGAAAAGGAATTGAAGAGAACATTGATCACAAGAGGTATTATGAGATTAAAATAGATCTGAACATATGCAAGATTAAGTTTTATTTATGAATAGATCATATACTATTTCATTTTAAACACTGATTCAGAAAATTTCTTAATAGAGTAGGATTTAACCATCCTTTATAGATTGAGATACATCCCAAGGAGTATCAAAAGGTTTTCATGTAGAAAACATAGTGAATTTTAGGTCAAGTGATAAATTGTTAGTGATAAATCCTCTAACAAGGTCACACTTAATAGTGTATTTCTAACCTTTAATAGGGTTGGCTCTTCACTGAGCTCACTTTAGAAGAGTGAAAATTTTGGGTTACCGATCACAAGTGGTTTTTCCCCTAACAAGGTTTTCACATTGAAAATGCATGTGTCAAATGTGTATATGGTTCATTGCTTTGATGTTTTTCTTTATAGATTACTAAAACATGATTGATCGGTAAACACTAAGTTATTTATTGTATTTCGGTAAAGGCTAAGAAAAGATAGACTAATATTTGGTAAAGTTTAAGGAAAGGATAAAAAGTATAATCACCCTATAGTATACAACTGTTATATTTGGCAAAGGCATACATCTTGTAGGACTGAATATAACTAGAGGTTTATATTTTTGGTATAAAGTTTTGGGTTGATTTATTGGATTAATTTTTAAGGCCACCGATTCACCCCCCCTCTCAATTATTCTAACAATTGGTATTAGAGCTTGTGTGCTTACAAAGGGAGTTTAAAAGACTCAAGCTAAAGATCACAAGATGAGCAAAAGGGATGTGACTAAGTTGAACAAGGACAACTTTGCATCATGAAAAAGTAGGATAAGACTCCACCTATCAGGTAATGGAAATGATGTCACTCAATACTTAGATGCTAAATTTGTTTTACCTACTAGACCTCCAACAGTTGATCAATTGAGAGAAAATCATGAACACAATTCTATGATGATAGAACTTTCTTCCTCACTCTTTGATGCTGAATTTGAAGATGTCAAATCATGCACCACTGCAAAGAAAATGTGGGACAAATTGAAGCTAATACATGGAGGAGATAATAATATGATAAGAGATAAGGCTGAAAGCCTAAGAGGAAGGTTTTATGACCTAAGAATGAAAGAAGAAGAAAATATCACTCAATACAGCTGCAGAATCAATGAGGTATTAATGCTATGCAAAGAGTAGGAGGTGTACTTGAAGAAGAAAAAATGGTAAGTAAAATTCTAAGAACCTTACTACCTATTTATGCTATTAGAGTATCTGCCATACAAGAAATGAGAGCAGTAGCAAATAACAATGTTACTCTAGATATTTTTATTGGTAGACTTATTTCATTTGAGATGAATAACTTTGACAAGAGTGTCTTACCACCTATTGAGTCTGCATTCAAATCTTCTTTGAAAATAAGTAAATCAAGTCATAAACACACTATGAGAAATGATAGTGAAGTGATAGTGATGATAAAGAGCTTGATGAGATTAAAGCACTAATGTATATAAGATTGTAGAGAGGCAAAGGTAGATACAAAGGTAAATAACCATTGGTATGTTTTAATTGTAAAGAGATTGGACACTTTGCTGCTAGATGTCCTAACAAAAGAAAAGAAGACAGAAACAATGACAAGTCATATGAAAAGAAGTTTGAAAAAGATGATGACAAAGATTACTGAAGAAACTAACAATCTGATAGAAGAGACAACCGAGACTACAAGGAAAAAGGAAAGAAATCTTGTTACCTAGCTGAGAACAAAGCTGGAAATACTGACACCAAATCTGATGAAGATATTGAGGTGGTATTTTTTGATATGAAGGATAATTCAGATGAAGAGGAAAGGTATGTTGAAACTACACTCATATCTAAGGTTAGTAAGAATGATGTCTAGATTATTGATAGTGGTTGTACTCACCACATGAATGGAGATAAGGAAAAGTTTGAAATTTTTTAATATTATAATGGTGGATCAGTAAGAATGGGTAATGACTCACCTTGTTCGGTTGAAGGTAAAGGAATAATAATGTTGAATAATCTGATCAGATGTGCAAATGTATATTGGGTGAAAGGACTTAACTATAATCTATTGAGTATTTCACAACTGAATAACATAGGACACCAAGTTGCATTTGAGAAAAAAAAGGTAAAGATATTTAATGAATCCAGAAGGTTGATCAGAGCTGGTGAATAGACAAAAGGTAACCTAGTCTATCTTGATGATATTAACACCACTTGTTTAATGGCTAAAAATGAAGACATATGGTTGTGGAATAAAAGGTTATGTCATGTAAATTTTGACAACATGGTTAGGATAAGCAATAAAAGGAAAGTAAGAGGCTTACCAAGCATGTCGAAACCCAACTATGTCATGTGTATGAATTGTGAAAAAGGTAAAATAAAAATGCCTAGTTTCAAGAGAAAAACCTACACATCTAATGTTATTCTAGAATTAGTCCATACTGACCTATGTGGAGCAATAAGAACAAAGACTTATTATGGTGATAGATACTTCATTCTCTTTGTTGATGATTATTCTAGAATGATGAAAGTTATGTTCTTAAAAGATAAATCAGAAGCATTCAAGATGTTTAAATTGTATAAAGATATAGTGGAAAAACAAAGTGGAAAGGAACTAAAATTTCTAAGGTCAGATAGAGGAGGATAATTTATTTCTGATGGATTCACTAACTTTTTAAATGAGCATGGAATTCAAAGACAGGTTTCTGCACCAATAACACGACAACAAGATGTGATTGTTGAAAGAAGGAACATATCCATTGTTTATTGTGCCATAAGACTGATGATTGAGAAAAGAATCACTCAAACATTTTGGAGAGAAGTTGTCAGTACTGCTGTCTATACATTAAATAGAGTTCAATTTAAGAAAGACACTAATAAGAAACCTTATAAGCTATGGTATGGATACACACCCAATGTAAGTTACTTCAAAATTTTTGGAAGTCAATGTTATATTTTTAGGGTATTCTACCAAAAGAAAGACTTATAAATATCTTAACAAATCCTCTAACAAAATCATTGAAAGCACAAATGTCAAAGTAGATGAATTTGCTGAGAAAAATGATGAGGAACGCAGAAAGGAACCAAAATAATACAATAGGTTTGTTTACAATGAATAACTTTACACTCTTCCTGAGCAATAGTGTATCTCTCCTGAGCAACAGAACAATGCACCCGAGCATTAGGCTGCAAACATTGAAAATTAGGAAATCGCTCACAATGATCTATTGAGCAATGGAGATAAAAATGAAGGTCAAGATGATGATCAAAATAATGAAGAAAGCGCTAAACATGTAGTTTCTAGGTATGTCAGAAGACACCATCCAAAGAACCAGATCATAGGAGACAAAAGGGCTAGGATGATAACAATAAGTAAGTCACTGGACATTAGATGTTTAATTTGTGATTTTGAGCCTAGATCTATCAATACTAAACTTGAAAATGAAGAATAGATTAGTGCTACGAATGAAGAGATAGATCATATTAAGAAGAACAGAACATGGACATTAGTACCTAGACCAAGTGACAATAATTTCAATGGTACCAAATGGATATTTAGAAACAAGCTAAATGAGAATGGAGAAGTCACAAGGAATAAAGCAAGATTAGTATGCAAGGGGTATGCATAAGAAGAAGGTATTGATTATAGAAATTTTTTTGCACCCTTTGCTAGACTAGGAGTCATAATTCTACTTTCTTATGTTGCATTCAAAGGATCCAAGGTATACCAAATGGATGTCAAATCTACATTCCTAAATGGAATACTAGAAGAAGAAGTATACATTGAACAACAAGAAGGGTTTGTTGATCCTAACAAGAGAAACATGGTTTGTAGATTACACAAAGCCTTGTATGAATTGAAACAAGCACCGAGAGTATGGTATGAAAGAATTCATTCCTATCTCATAAGTATTATATTTGTAAGAACAAGTGAAAATAGTAATCTGTATTTAAAAGAAGATATTGATGATAACATTCTGATTGCTGAAATATTTGTTGATGATATCATATTTGGAAGTAATGATATGTTATGTAGATCATTTGCTGCTGAAATGAGAAAAGAGTTTGAGATGTCAATTTTTAGGGAGATCAAGTTCTTTCTTGGTCTACAAATTCTTCAATAGGATGCATGAATCTACATCACACAATCCAAATACATCAAGGAAGCTCTCAAGATATTCAAGATGGAAGACTCCAATCCAGTTGGAACACCTATAGAAACCAAATGCAAGTTGATAAAGGAAGACAAGTGAACCGAGGTGAATCAGAACCTATATAGATCCATGATTGGAAAACTCATGTATGTTGTACATACTAGACCAGATATAGAACATGCAGTTGGAATAGTTGCAAGATTCTATGCTAATCCCAAGGAATCATACATGACTATTGTCAAAATAATTTTGAGATATCTAAACAATACCAAAGACTATGGCTTATGGTATAAAAGAGAAGACAAATTTGAGCTTCAAGTCTATATAGATGTTGATTGGGCTGGAAACATAGATGATAGAAAGAGAACAATAGAAGGAGCATTCTTCATGGGTGATATACTTGTCCCATGGATAAATAAGAAGTAAGTATGCATCTCACAATCTACTGCAAATGCAGAATATGCGGCTACTGCTCCAAATTACTCTAACATTGCATGGATCAAACAATTACTAGAAGGTATGAATATACAAAATTTCTTGAACTAGTGATTATCTATTTTGATAATACAAGTGCAATAAACATTTCAAAGAACCCTGTCATGCATGCTAAGACAAAGCGTATTTCTGTCAAGTATCATTACTTAAGCGAACAAGTGCAAGAGAAAGAGGTGATACTCGAATATGTTCAATCCAAGGAAAAATTAGCATACATATTCACAAAGAAATTGCCTAAAGATACATTTGAGTACTTGAGAAAGAGACTAGGGTTCAAACCCTTGTCTATGGTTTACTAAGCTGACTAGAAGGCTGCATCAGCCTACACATAATCAGAAGATCATTCATGTTGATACAAGTAAAGAGATGGAATGCAAAGAAATATTAGTACACAACAAGGAAGTTATCTACACTGAACACTAGAGTTATTGTATTGCTGACCAAGAGGAAATTCAAGGAATATATTATGAAAAAAAGAGAGATTTAGTTTGGCATTGTTGTCAAAGGGAGAGATTATATCCATATGAAATATCTATCAGAAGTATTCAAAGGGAGAGATGTACTTAATGAATATGGAGAGAAGTATTCAATGAAAAATATTATTGTCAAAGGAAAAAGAGATATGAATAGAAATATCCATTAAGGAGAGGAACAGTCAAAGGGAGAGAAAAGACTAGAGAAAGATTCAAAGAAAAATCCATCTAAGGGAGAGAATTGGAAAATTTAACACTGCATATCTATCCAGAAAAAGGAGAAGAGATTCTACAACAAAGGGAGGGACATAATCAAAAGTTTCTACATCTATCTAGTGAAGGGAATAAAGAATGAAAGAAGTACTCTGCAAGAATAAAATCTAAGCTAGAAGAGCTTACCAAGAGTCAAACATTTGTATTGGTTATACACAAATAAGTTTGGTAGAGATTGATGAACTAAAACTGATATATTTCATATTGTATTAGTAGTATGTAGTATGTTTCCACCAATGCCAAAGGGAGAGATTGATGAACTATAACTGATTGAATTTTTGAAGATGAAAAAGTTGATGATCACTGAGATACAAAAAGTTAATGTAAGACATTAAATCAATTAATGAATTATATTGTCATTGATGTCAACTTGATATGCTCTGATTGGTCATATACATATTGTCAGAAAATTCAAAGAACCAAAGAGATAAAGGTTATGTTATCTATAATGCATAAAAGTTCAGTATACACCAAGTGACAACAAACACCAATGAACATTGCACACCGACAGATAGAGAACCCCGAGAAGAGTTATAGTGTAAACCAAGCAAGATACCCAACAAGAATTACAAAGAAAAACCAAAGTGATACCCAAACAGAACTAAAGGTCATAGTTTTTCCCAATGGACAAATAACCCTGATGGACAGGGATGCCCGAGGACAATTGAAGTCAAGACCGAGCAAAAAAGGAGTTAAACACTGATAAGAACTAAAGTTTAGAAATTACAAAAGACTTAGCTGGCAGGAGCTAAATATAGAGTTAACTATTTGATTACATTTTTTTCATCGATCAATTAAAAGCTAAAGATAAGAAGGAGATTTAAAGCATGTTTTATTCCAGAAAACAAGGAGAGTTTTATGGATTGAAACTAAAGCAAGCATGGCAAGCTTTATAGATCAAGAAGTGATCAATGAAGAAAACAAGAAGGACACAAAATGGTGAAATCATGTCTATATAAAGAGACAAGTAATTCATCATCAAGAGAGGAATGTTGAAGAGAATTCTAGTGAAGATAGAAGTCTTCATACAGATCTGATCATACAAGCTGAAGAACAGAGCTAATATTTCTGCAGACACCGAGCAATAGAGAAGAAACAACATTCATTGAGAAAAAAGAAGTGAAGAAAAGGAATTGAAGAGAACATTGATCAGAAGAGGTATTATGAGATTTCAATATATCTGAGCATCTGCAAGATTAAGTTGTATTTATGAACAAATCATATAGTATTTTAGTTTAACTATTGATTTAGAAAATCTCTTAACACAGTAGGATCTAACCATCCTTTATATATTGAGATACATCCCAAGGAGTATCAAAAGGTTTTCATGTTGACATCATAGTGAATGCTAGGTCAAGTGATAAACTGTTGGTGGTAAATCCTCTAATAAGGTCACACTTAACAATGTGTTTGTAACCTTTAACAGGGCTAGCTCTTCACCGAGATCACTTCAGAAGAGTAAAAATTTTGGGTTATCGGTTCGAAGAGGGTTTTCCCCTAACAGGGTTTCCACATTAAAAATCCATGAGTCAAATGTGTATATGGTTCATTTCTTTGAACACGTTACTAAAACAGGATTGATCGGTAAACACTAAGTTATTTAATGTATTTCGGTAAAGGTTAAGAAAAGATAGACTGCTATTCGGTAAAGCTTAAGGAAAGGATAAAAAGTATAATCACTGAGAAATATACACATGTTATATTTGAAAAAAGGCATACATCTTGTAGGAATGAAGATAACTAGAGGTTTATATTTTTGGTATAAAGTTTTGGGTTGAGGATTAATTTTTGAGGCTAATGATTCACCCCCCCTCTCAGTTATTCTAACATGGTAGATATCCAATTAAATATGTCACGAGGAGTATGCTATGTTACTAGTGATAGGCCTTATTGAAGATTCATAACCAAAGCTCTAACAATTTTTTTCACAAATTGTAGGTGCACTTGGAGCTTAGGAATGGTGTGGAACAACTGCAGCGAGTATAAGGCCACTAGAAATTCTAGGAAATGATGGATATGTTTCTCTCATTTGTCCTTTCCTTTCAATTAATTATTGGAAATTTACCATACTTATTATGTTATGTTGAATTGGCTATGCCCATGGCTTGTGTGGGCCCCTTTAGATTTCTTTATTTTTCAGTGAATGAAAAACAACTATAAATTGTACATTAATGTATATCTCCTTTAAAAATATAATGAAACCATGCATCAAACATTGTGAGATATATTAGTGTCACCTTTTGATCAATGCACTTTCTTTCTTTTCTTATTTTTCACTTAAAGGGAAAAACTAAAAATTTCTAATATTGCACATACTTGCATAGGATGAATGAACTTGACCCTTATAACTCCACTTAATACAATAATATAGATAGGATAACTATGCAAATTAGTTTCGATAATTTAACAATGAAAATTAGCAATTGAACAGAATGTGAAAATTTGTAACATGTTTATCAACATATTATCACACAAAACTTCATCCTTATACTTACCAATGTGAAAACTAACAAGGAATTATCCACTTACCAATTTTTTTAGTGTTATTATATCCATGCAATCTAATAAGGGTATAGGTGTTTAATTATCTTTAGGCTCAACTTTTGCACCATGTCCATAGAGACCAAATTTTCTATTTTGTCATTGTTGATGATAACCTCATGAAATTTTTCTCTCCACTTTCACTTGTTTTTGAATAGGTTCCTCCTATGCGTTGATTCATCTCTAGCTTCCCTTTACAATAGGGTTTTCCTCATAACAAATGCTTCACCTTTTTCTAGATTTTATATGAAGCCAATGGATCTATCCCTTTCTTCTTTATCATAATAATTTCTAGCTCTAGAATCTCTCAAAATTTTGGTACTTCCTTGATAGCACTTGAAGGAATCATTGTAAACCTCTCTACATTTGAAACATGTTCACCAATTTTTTTTTTGAACAAAATTCCTCCCATTCCTCTAGTATTCAATATCTTACTAATAGTTTTTTTCTCCCTCTGGTTGGAGTATGAATCCCTCACTGTTCTTTGTTCTTCATTCTAGAAAGGGATCCCCCCTAGTTAATGACATGTAAGGCTTCTCCTACACATTATTCCCATCTCTTTATCTCCTTATAGTTTCTATTACTTGGAATGTATTATATCCTTCTATATGGCTTCTTCTCAACCCTCAATGACAATTACTAGGCTTCCTCCATGGTGGTCATCTGGAATAGGCTTAATTCCTCTTTAAATTTAGTTCTAAATCTGTTAATGTATCGAGACACCTTCTCTCTTCTAGCTTTACTATGTCTAATTTTGATGATTATCTTGTGGAATTCCTTGGTGTATCCCTTCACTATCTTCTTCTGATATTGCAAGTTTTTAAATTTACTTAAAATTTCTAATTTGTAGTCCATGGGTATGAATTGACCCTTTAGTTTCATTACCATCCTCTCCCACTTAATGATATATTCATCCCTCTCTTATTTTTGTCCAAATCTGTAAAATTTCACTAGATGGAAACATGTCCCATCAACTTGGTTTTGGAAAACCTTACTCATTTTGGATATTCAACTTCATCAAACTCAAAGCATTCTTCCATCTCATTGATCCAATCAATTAGTTCCTTTGGTTCTAGGATTACAAAATAACTATGGATCTTAACTCTTTTCCCCTTTCCAGTCCTTATTATTTTCTTCATCATCTTGATTTTGTCTAACGATTCTTCCCCTTGGTCTTCCCCACCTTTCTCTTGTATACTTAACTCCTCATTCCCGCTCTCCTCTTCTAGTATATGATTTATGATTTTTCCATGGTCCTCCTCAATGAAATTTAGTAAATAATTTATAGCTCTCATCATCTCCATCATTTCCTCCATCCTTATAATTACATTATCTATAACTAACATTGTCCTTGGCTATATATTTTCTTCCAATCTAAGTGCAACTTCCTCAATTCAGTAATTTGGTTTAGAGTTGTAATTGCATAACTTCAATAATAAGATAAAAAGACCTATAATATAGCTAAAATCAGTGATCAGTATACACCAAGGGTCTTTAAAATCATACCACTTGATGAAGTCTAGGTTATAGGGTCTAGAATGGACTATCAAACCTTGTAGCGAACCATGCACAAGGAAACACTATATAGCATTGAATGTGGAACTAATATTAATGTAATTAGAATATCAACATGTCTATAACCCTTCACATATTTATTGCATTCAGTGTATTGGCCCCATATATTGACATACAAACCACCATGGGATTATTACAACTAATTATAAAATTAGAAATCTTATGGATCTATTTTCCCCAATGTACTTCTCCCATAACAACTCCATAAAAATTGATGATGATATTTTATGCCTCTAGGTGTGTTTACATATAGTATCAAATCACTGGAATTGATTTGTGTTAGCCTCCTAGGCCTCAAAGTTGTAGTAGCATGTGTACAAGTTGTGGTTCCTTAAAGAGGGTATAAATCTTGGCGCATACCCATTTGGATGTTGTTTAGCCCCATTTCATTATTGTGTTAAGCACCATTTTCTCCATAAGGCTTAGGCTGGTTCCATAAAATTTGGACATGAGGTCTAGTATGAGTTTTCCTTGGAATCTTGTATCAGTTAAACAAATTAAATTTTTGGTTGTAAGGATGGGCAAACATACACTTGTTTTTTTCTTGAAATTTAAGTTTTTTTTTTTTTTTTCATGATATGTAAGTAAAATACTACATTGAAATTTAAAATTATCGCCACGTAGAATTATCTTTTTCAAGAATCAACTAATAGCTTAGAAGCTACATTAAATTTTCTACATATTCTATTTTTACATATTTTACAAGTTATGTTAATAACTTATTCAAATTTTTATCTCAAGCTGTCTAACATTGATTTTTTGAATTTGCATTGTCACTTAAGGGCCTAATTTGGACCCTCATTATCCTGCACTAACTCAGGTGATCTTCAGTAACTCTTTCTCAAAGGTTGGGGTAGAAATATAACCAATTTTCAAATTTCTTTTTTTAATTTTGGCAATTATCCCCTCAAAATTTAGGTTTTGAGAAAGGTTTTTAGAATCCGAGTATCATTTACTTTATATTACCTTGATCTTAACCAGGCCCTTCTCATGGGAGGGGGTGGGTTGCAGAATGGAAGAGAGGAAATACTTATACTAATGCATATTGGAATGGAGAAAGTAGGTCGAGAGGGATATTGATATTCTTCTTATGAAAAATGTGATTTATAATATGAAAGTGGTACCCATCAATTATCATTAATCTAATTTCTAATGTAGAATACTTCATCAGATGCAAACTTACAATTCTTAGCTATTGAAGTTGTTTTCATAATATTTTAATTTCTCTCCTATCTCAAATAATTTATATTAATATTTAACTTTGATACTTGTTGTGGAGAAGAAAAAAAACACTGACCTAGAGACTGATTAAAGTCTCAAGGGATGGACCTTCTTTTGAGCCACCTCACTTTTACTAGCGCACAAAGCTAATGGGATCAAATATGATTTATGGTTGAGAGAGTTCTAAATAACTTAAATTTTTTACCATGAAGAAAACATTAATAACCCAAAGATACTGACATATATTTTTTTAATTATTTGAGATGAAATAACTAAATATGAAGAACAAGCACCGGGCTCCATAGCCCACTCAGAAACACTTATGGGTCAAGGATAATAGCGTGAGTACAGGATGAGAGTGTGACAAAAGCATGTCCTATATGGATAAAGTACAAAGATATACCATAAAATAAGGAGAATGATAAAATACTAAAATAATAAAAGGGAAATAACTATAATGGAAAAATATAAACAAGTATAGTTATTTTATGAGATAAAAGATAGAAAGAGAAAGAGAGAGATGACACCAGATTTTACAGTTGATAAAGTTGACACTCCAAAATTTATATTATTCCATGAAAGATACATACAAAGAGATGAGAGAAATGTTGGGGTGGTTTGCAGACCTATCCTAGTCAAGTGCCTACTTTGGTCTTTCCACCTCCACAGTGCAATTGAGTAGATACAAAAGTGGTGATAGATAACCATATATGAAGTAATGAACACAACAATTGAAATAAGAATATATAATTATTATTAGATATGTTATCAAGAATTCCAACAAAAGAAAAGTAGAAAGACTCCCCTCAAAGATATGGAAGTCAAATGGTAAAGGCCCTCCAACTAAGATTTTGCAAGCTATTCAATGCAATGGAAGAACCCAAGAACACAATAGGCAAGCTGTAATAATAAAGCCTATAATGAAAAAAGAAAGTACTAGTGAGCATCCAATATTTTCCAGGAAGACCAAATGAAACTTAAAAATGAGATTATAATAGCCAAATTTTAATTTCCACATCAATGGGTGGCATATTTGGGAATTACATTCTATAGGGTGGAAATTCCTAATACCTCAAAGGAAATCTACACATGTGAGGTTCATGGACAAGTGCACACTGCATGGATGTATCTGAGGTGTGAATGTGTCATGTGACTGATAGACTACATGGCCAAGATTTTGAACTGGGTGGTGAGAGGACATGTTAAGCTAGTGTGAGTAGATGTTGTGGATTTTTGAATCTTTGGCTAAGGTGAGGATAATGATAAATGGTAATTTACAAAAGGGTGAAAATTTAAGCCATCACACTTGTCATTTATCTTCTTTGCTAACTTGATACCATCACATTATAACCTTGTCATAACCATGATTAATTGAGTAACTAAGAAACACAAGCTCCATATGGTGACCTCCTACATATTCCAAGAGTTAAAAATTTTTGAGGTGAAAACATCATTATAACCCTTCACAACCTAAAAGAATATAGTTTAGCTGACATTGCCAAAAAATTTCCAAATCTTGCATTATGTTGGAGTGCTTCACAAGACATTGGTTTTTAATTCTTCCTTGGCCTGCCCACTTTAATCTACTCAGTAAACTTGCCAAAAATAATATTGTTCTTGACTAAAATTATAGTAGAAACACCAATGGTCTAGATGGTGTAGGCCTTCAAATTGAAAATAATTTTTTTGACATTAAATCATAAAACCAATCCTTTGCACCTACGAATAATGATAACCAAGTGAGGATATATTAATTTTTACATGATAAAAATATAATTCTTATCATATAATCATAAATATTTGTATCAAATTTTTTTATAAATCCATGGAAACTATGTGGCCCCACTAATATGATGTTATATTCACATAGCTAACTATCAAGTATACCATATTTAATATAATTTCCTAGAAGATATATTGATAATATTCATGTATTTGCATGTTGACATTACACAAATTTTTATTATTATTTCAATACCTTCATTAAACTTTATAAATGCAATATTTTCATTTTCTAGTAAAACAAGTTATATATTTTCTCTAGTTTTCAATTATTCAATAATTAGTGGGAAAAGTGAAAAACACAACACAATTAATGAACATAACACAATTATATCTTTGTTTGAAATAAAGAGATGAATGTGTTTATCTCTAAGTTTTGTTGATCATTAGTGTCCCACACTTAGTCATTTATCTAGGCAAGTTAGTCGGTCATCACTGCGGCTGAGCTATCCAGTATAGGCCGAGAAATCCAGAATAGTCATTGCGAAGCAGATAGTGATTTCTAAGTGACTTAGAAATCAAGACAAAGTTTATCATGTTCATGTTGAGCGCCGGAGTTTTAATGTGCTAAGCAAGACATTTTTGACATACATGTTAGGAATGGCACAAACTTGAAGGTAAACCATTTTGGGCTGACTTGTTCATACATTTACTGATTTCAACGTAGTTAATTACGCATTAATTATTTGATCCCAATGTGTGGCATGGAGCCAATAAGAAAATTGGAATGCCTAAGCGGCATAAGATTTTGATCTTGATCGTTGATCTAGATCTAATCAACAGATTTGTGAAGTATATTAAGATTGCTTCTTAAACCCTAATTGTGGTGTATGTTCAAGAAGAGATAGAGAAGGTGAATGCGTACATGAGAGATGTACAAAGGGTTATGTTGATAGAAGAAGCATAGATCTTTCATAATGAAAGAGCAGTGAACAATAGAGTAAAGACATATTAGATTATTAGATTGGAGAAGGTATTGGAAAGAGGAGATCTGTTATCAACATCAGAGTGCATAATGAAGGATCAGTTCTTGAGACATTCTAACCAGTGTATCAAGTGAAATCTCTTAATAGAGTGGTTCTAACAGACCTTTCTAAATCTCTTAACCGAGTGCTTACTTTATTGTAAGTTAAAATCCTTTTACAAGGTAGATTGTAATGATCTAAAGCTCTTAACTGGGCAGACCTTTAACTAGGTAGATTTCATATTATAATCAAACTTTGTAGCCCTAACAGGCATACTTTATTACTATAGTAGTGAAGATCTTTGTGGGTGTCATCCCCACCCTAGTTTTACCTTATTGGGTTTCTGGGTTACCAAAATATATTATCTTGAGTTATTTATTTACTCTCATGGATGCTAATAGTTGATAGTTCAACTACATTTATGCATGGTTGTGGATCCATTTTGTTTTAAATGATAAAATTTTAAGATTTGATTCATCCCCCTCTCAGTATCTTGCTTTTCCATATTGTATTTCCAACAATTGGTATCAGAGCATAGTTCTCCTACAAAAGGTTTTAATCAGATTGAGAGTACAGATCTTGAGATGGAGATTTACAAATTGGGTAAAGTCATGGAGAACCAAAAGATTGAAATTCAGCTAGCATTACATCATCTTGAAACTATAAGATAGGAGCTAAAGAAGTCCTTGCAAGAAAGAAAAGATTTGGCCAAATAAATTAATGATACACATTATCAAGAAGAAGACACTGCAAATCTGTTTCAGAATGGAGACTCTACTAAGAGAGATGCAACAATTATAGATCTACTGGAAAGGAACAATAAATTGTGAAAAGAAGTCAAAAACCTGAAAAGAGAACAAGAAATGCAGACAATAAGACTATGTGAAGTAGTGGAACAAAAGAAGAAAGCTGAAGATGACAAAGCTATGGCTGAACAAGACAAAAGAATGATGACTATCAGACTTGATGAAAGGACACATGAAGTACAAATGATGACAAATAATTAGGTTGACATGGTGATTCAACTGCTACTTGCAAATCAGGTGATCAATAGGAAAGACATGGAAATTGTGAATCTGAGATATGATAACAGCCAATTGAAAGATGAATGAAGATCTAAGAAAGAACTGAATGAAAGATTAAACAAACCTAATGAAGCCTTGACCCATTTTGAAAACTTGATGGAAGAATCAAGGAGATCTAAAGATTCTTCTGGATTAGGTCACACTGAACAACATACATCTACTAAGAAAGGAGAATCATCTAAGATTGGTGAAAAGAGGAATGCAAAGAAAAGGATCAACAAGCCTGTATGCCATCACTATGGAAAATCAATACACACAAGGAACATCTGCCGAATCAAGAATGGTAATTCCAATCCTAAACTTAATTTCAATGGTTATTGCTTTAACTGTAAGAAGTTTGGACATCAAGCACATGAATTTTGGGAAAAGGCAAACAATTCACCTCCCACACCTAGATTCAATGGTAATTTTTACAATTGTCAAAAATTTGGGCATAGAGCACAAGATTGTAGTAATGCTAAACAAAATTGGACATCAAAGACACAAGCAAAAGCACCAGGGAAGGGTAACATGTACAATTGGGATTATAACACATGGAATAATTATCATTACTATGGTGAGTATGGACATGTTCCAAAAAAATGCATAAAGACACACTTTAGAGGTAAATCTAAGAGTTGGATGACTGGAAGCCTAGTTTGCTATAACAGTTTGAAAATTGGTCATACTAGGAGAGATTGCAAAATAAGGGTACCTTCTCCCACTATTGAGCAGATTAGAGCACAGATGAACCAGACATGGATAAGGAAAGCAGAACCTAGCAATAGTGAAGCTAATGAAGCCAAGGTCACCCAATCTAATGGATCAGGTGATCCCACCATCACTAATTAAGCAAAGAAAGGTATGTAAGGAACTATGTTTATATTTAATATCTTTTATCAGTTCCTAACATATAAAAGTGAAAAAGTCCATATACATATGTTAAGATGCATCAGGACATATTTTAAGTTATATAGTGAGCAAAGTCAAAAAGCACTATAGGTGTTGAGCATTAGTATATTTCTAATGTGTGCTGAGTAGGTTTTGTTTGGTGACCAAGTGACAAGTGAATTTTGTGAGTCGGCCGAGGATAGCTGTTTGACACTCACTCAATGGAAAGAACATTTAATGCTGACCTAAATTTTGACTATTGAAGCCTATATAAAGGGAAGAGCTATTTCATTTCTTCTCACCATGTGATTAATAATTTCGTAAGAGTGATTGTGCATTTGTGAACTTGAACTCAGCAAATTTTTTTCAAAGATTTCTACAACGTTCCATCAACAACCTTTTAAGTGGAAAGTGAAAATTTTGTTACTTTCTGAGGTACTCTATTCGTGATCTTTAAAACCCTAAATTTTGGTGAAAATGGATGCAAGCTCTTCTGCACCAGCGAAGAGAATGGAGAAGGAATTTCTAAATGTTCAATTGGTAAGGAGCGACACCTATGCACCTCCTAATTTCCATGCAGTTCCTGAGAGAACTATCAAGGGTGATTTGACTGGAGCCCTATCATCAATACCATCGAAGGTTCTTATGATCCACGATATAAGGTCATGCTACATGGGAGAGATAAGTGAAGTTGGTGATCATGAGTTGCGACAATCTTACAACAAATTATGCGTTAATGGAGCCCTAAAAGATGAACACAAATACCTAGCCGAGAGAGGGTTAACTCATGCCCTAGAATTTCCAAGAGAATTCAGAGTGGAATGGATCAAGATTGTTCTAAGTTGTGTGCATGACATGAACATATGGCTAGAAAATGGACTAGTCAAGATAACAAGGGAGATCATTCATCGAGTAACAGGTTATCCAATTCTAAGCAGGAAGAAAAAAATGAAATGCCAAAGTAAGGAAAACATTGAAGAACTCACTAGAGCAGTTTGGAACAAAAGAGGGATGACGATATCCACAATTACATATTTGGAGCTAGATTTTGCAGTGAGGGTTATAGCTCATAAGTTCTATCAGTCAAGCCGACCGGATAGTGTTCTCTGCATTGCAGTTGACAAGGCTTGGAAAATTATAAAGAAGGATCATACTTATGACCTTGCTGAGATTCAACTAATGCAACTGGATGAGAACCTTTCTTCAATTAGAAGAGTGAAGAATTCAGTATGTAAGTTTGGATCTCTTCTCGTTTGCATATTTTTCTACATACAAAATACATTTACTTCTTTTGGAAACATAGTGTGGAAAACAAACAAACCTATCACTCAGCAAATAAATGCATCTATTCAGCAATTAGGTCATAATTTTGACAATGTTATGGGAACATATTTTGTGGAATTCAAGAAAAAGATGAGATTAACGAGTAGAATTCCTAGTTCACTAATTGAAAAACATTATGAGGATGTTTGTTTCCTAGTAGACATAGATTACACCTATGTGCAGGAAGTAGTGACAAGGGTATCATGGCTAAGGCCATTACCTTATGAAGTAAACATTGATGAGACATCTACAACAATAAAAACTTTATTGGTAGAAGAAATTGACAGTACAGTGAAACATTTTGGTAACTATGAAGAAGCTAAGTCTAGAATCACTATGGATTTGAAGGCTGGCACTATGGAGAGGAAGAGGAAGAAAATTCTCAAAAATATAAAGAAGATGACTGGAATTAAGAGTGATGAGGAAGTAGAGGATGCAACTTTTGGGTTGACAACAGGACATGGAGAAGATATGTCTAGTGAAGAAGAAGAAGATGAGAGTTAACCTGAGGAAGAGGTCACTATGAAAGGTAAATGGAATCAGCCAGTAGTTTTCAAGGCAACTAAACTAAGAAAAGCTAAACCTAAGGCTACCCCTCCCATTGCTAACCAAACGAGGACCCGGGCATCATCTCTTGCTTAGACAATTAAAGTATATACTAGGAAGAATGCTAGGGAGAGCAGCTCAGGAAAGAGAAAACAAGTTGAAACCAAGGGTGTGCTGAGCCAACCTGCTAAGAAAAGACCAAGAAGGAAGCTATACTTGGAATCTAAAGATGATGAGGAGACAAATATAGATGTACCTAGCAACATACCTATAGAATCATATAAACCAATGAAAAATGTTGATGAGGCATGTAAGAACCTAAGAAATAATTTAGGTTTAGTAGGATTTAAATTTATAAAGTAAGAAAAACTGAGTGTATTAAATAAGCATAAGATTCAGGAAGCTTTAATAGATATGATGGGAACATTCAAAATGACACCTATGGAGATAGGAGATAGTGTTCCTATAGAGCTATATGATATTTTGTCTTAAAAAAGGCAATATGCACTGATGATAGAAAGACAGATTAGGGAAGCAACATTAGCTAAAATCATTCCTGACTTGACAAAGAAACAGATAGCTAAGTTCATTGAGCAATATAAGAGGAATTTTATTCCTAAATAGAGAGCCTATTCTATTTTCAGGAATGATGTTGAAGGTTTAGTACAATAGAGTAATAGAATATGGAAAGAATTTTTTGGTTTAATTTCTAAGAAGGTTGATGAGAAAGATGGAGACAACTTAGAGCCAAAGGAAATGGAAAAAAAACTGCTACAGATCAAGCAGAAACTAAAGTTGAAACCCAAAAGGAAACATGTGATGAGAAAGTTATAGACTTGACATTGGATAGTCCAATTGACACTGCACTTGGAGAAGACAATAATGTGGATGCTGAGGATCAAGAATGAGCCGGCAGACACAAGTATTCAATCACCTATTCAGGCAACTGAGGCCGAGACATAAATAGAAGTAGAAAAGGAGGTACTCAATATAAATTCACCTATTTTAGAGGTTGTAGAAATAGTATTCAAAAGTGGAGATAAGATGGAAGAAATTGTAGATAAGCCTACAGAGCAAGAGGCTATACAAGTGTTGGTCGATCTACCACACTCTGCATCATCTACTCCCATTGCACCTAAAATAGGAAGTATACCTGATTAGTAGGTAATCTTGACTAAGTTGAAGGTAGCAAGTGAAAATAATATTGACAAAGGTAAAGATATCACTGTAACTGAGCCCAGTATCATCTCTTCAAAACTCAAAAGGAAGAAGTCACATAAGAGGAAATCACCAAGTCAAAGTGTCACTTTGGATGAAGTGATTTTTATTCCTAAATGGGATATAGACAACTTGACATATGACTAGATTCAGACTTTGTAAGACCTTTTGAAGAGGAAAAAGAAATAAAGAAGAACTGAAGAGGGAACACCAAAAAAATAAAGTATTACATGAGATAAAGGATATTTTTATTAATTCTTTTGATATAGCTGATGATAATGAACAAATGTCAATACTGGAACACTTAGTCCATATTGTGAAGAAAGTTAATGATGAAAATGTTGAGGAAAATGAGAAGTTGCTACAATATTCTGAGAGAAAATTTGAGAACAAAGTTTTGGAGAAGATATCAATAGAGATTGCTATCAAACAGGTTGAACTTTCTTCTCTTATTAGTATTCTTGAAAAAGTTGCAAATAATTTCTATTCCTTGTATAGAAAGTTATGTGATGTAGAATTCTTTACCAAGGATAACCAACAACTTATTGAGAAATTGCAACTAGCTTTAAATTCAACAGGGAGTACATTGAGTATGGATGCTAGTTCTAGCTCCTTACATTTTGACAAGTTGACTCATACACATAGAAGATTAGCCGAGCTTATGGCTGAAGATGGCAAAATTAGAGCAAAGTTAATAACTATTCAGATTGCCTTAATACCTCATCTGGAGGTTATATAGAAGGAACTTACAGCTGCAAATGAACTAGTCAAGAGGGATTCTCATCTCTCTACAACATATAGTTTGGTAAGTCTAGCCGCCGAGCTAGAAATTAAGATACAAGTCATGAAGTTTGTAAAGGATAGTTGGGATACAATATTTGCACTAACTTTACAGCTTCATAAGTCATTTTTGGATAAGTATAACTTAACCCCTATAGCTATCAGTGACAAAAACAAGGGGGAATCATATAAGGAAACAAAGAAAGATGTGTAGAATCAGGCATAATATTTTGTAAGGCATGCATATTATGCAAGTATGAAGTATAATCTTAGGGGGAGTATGTTGTGTACTTTGGAAATTTTTTTGTGAATGTAAAGAAATGATAAGTGTGTTTTTTCCACTAATATCAAAGGGGAGATTGTTGATCTCTAAGTTTTGTTGACCATTAGTGTCCCACACTCAGTCATTTATCCAGGCAGGTTAGCCGGTCATCACTGCGGCTGAGCTATCCAGTATAGGCCGAGCAATCTAACATAGTCTTTGCCGAGAAGATAGTGATTGTCGAGTGACTCGACAATCAAGAAAAAATTTATCATGTTCATGCTAAGCGCCAGAGTTTTAATGTGCCAAGAAAGACAGTTTTGACATACATGTTAAGAATGACACAAACTTGAAGGTAAACCATTTTGGGCTGACTTGTTCATACATTTAATTATTTCAATAGAGTTAATTACGAATTAATTATTTGATCCCAATGTGTGGCATGGATCTAATAAGAAAATTGGAATGCCTAAGCAGCATAAGCTTTTGATCTTGATCGTTGATCTAGATCTAATCGCTAGATTCCTAAAGTATATTAAGATTGCTTCTTAAACCCTAATTGTGGTGTGTGTTCAAGAAGAGACAGAGAAGATGAATGCATGCATGAGAGATGTACAAAGGGTTATGTTGATAGAAGAAGCATAGATCTTGCAGAATGAAAGAGAAGTGAACAACAAAGTAAAGACATATCAGATTATTAGATCGGAGAAGGTATTGGAAAGAGGAGTTCCATTATTAGCATCAGAGTGCAAAATGAAGGATCAGTTCTTGAGACATTCTAACCAGTGTATCAAGTGAAATCTCTTTATAGAGTGGTTCTAATAGACCTTTCTAAATCTCTTAGCTGAGTGCTTACTTTTTTGTAAGTTTAAATCCTTTTAGAAGGTAGATTGTAATGATCTAAAGCTCTTAACTGGGAAGACCTTTAGCCAGGTAGATTGCATATTGTAATCAAACTTTGTAGCCCTAACAAGCATACTTTATTGCTGCAGTAGTGAAGATCTTTGTGGGTGTCATCCCCACCCCAGTTTTACCTTATTGGGTTTCTGGGTTACCAAAATCTGTTGTCTTCAGATATTTATTTACTGTCATGGATGCTACTAGTTGATAGGTCAATTACATTTATGCATGGTTGTGGATCAGTTTTGTTTTAAAGGATAAAATTTTAAGATCTGATTCACCCCCCCCCTTCTCAATATCTTGCTTTCCCATATTGTATTTCCAATAGAATGTGTGTTTGCTCTAAAATATTATACATTTAATATAGTATTACATTGTTCAATAATCATAAAATGGGAAAAACTATTAAATAATTAATAGACAAATAAAATTGGTTAAAATAACCAAATAGATTATAGATTTGCTTAATTATTAAATTTTTCAATATCTATATGAATAACTATTTAGGTGGTCTTACTGGAGGTGAAGAATGTCACTCAGAAAATGAGCCAACTTGAAGAGGATGTCACTATGACCTTACAAAATCTGGGTTGATTTTGTTTTCTCACTTTTTGCTATAAGTTGCATTTTGTTGGCTTTCAACCGACTTTCTGCTAGGGATGTGCTAGTTCTATTTCTTTTAGTCTTTAGTGTATCCATTTTATTTTCTATCTATTTCTTTCTAGGGATATTGATTGAATATCTTTTGTAACTAATATGGAAATGGTTTCGGGTCCCTTCAAAACTAGTTTTTGCATTAATCTAAAAATTATTTAGGTGGTAATATTGGTCACTCCTTCCACTTTTATGAATACTAGAATTTTAATAATAAATAGTATCTGGGATTGGCTTATTGATATCATTATATGAATAGGGATTGGAAATGTAGAAGCAATGAGGTACTTTCCTAAAAGATTTGATGTGGGTTTTAAATCCATATTACATTTACTCTTGTGTTTTCAAATAGATTTACATGGGAGAATGTCTAAACAAGTAGCCACAAAGGTAAAATATCATTATTGATACATTTCATTCTTATTGATAACAATAAATTACTATTTTTCATTAGGATCAACATGAATAATAAATGGATGATGTTGATAAGGTGAGTCTCACAACTTGCAAATTTACTTGGAAAATAGTGACAACATATAATTTTGTGAGAAGAATGAGCAGCCACACAAAAATTATCATAGAGACTGATTTAATTATCACACATCGAATACCATATAAACAAGGAAAACCATCACTTTTGAACAAGAGGTCCTAGTTAAATCGATTTATTGTGAACTAGGTTTCTTGACATAAGTAATATAGCACTTATAATACTTCATAATATTTAGATTTGTTTGATCTATGTAATTGTCTATTAATATGGACAAACATGTATTTTCAAGTCATACATGTTGGTAAAAAGGATAAAATTGTATTGTATTCATAGTTCAACTCTTGAATAGAAATTATATTACTACATAAGGATCCACATGAAATTATTGACATGTTCATTGTGTATATCTACGCATTTAGTTCTCATGCTTTGGAATAAGATTAGTGGTATGTAAAAACGTGGCAATGTTTAGGTTTCGATCACTTTATATATTTAAGCTTAGTAATGTGAAGTTAAATATCACATGACTTAATAGAAATTAATTTCTAGCAATGTTATAATTGGAACACAATAAATTAAGATTGTGTTATAGTGAAGTCATAGAATCTACATAGGTTATTATGTGGATTTCATGGAAGATATTAATTTTTGTAATGATGAGTTTAGTTTGAGAATGTATTATATTGTGAAAATAAATATTTTATTTGATTTGAACATGTCAAAGGAGGTCATGAAGGCATTTTTTATCAACAAAGATTTTGATATTTTGACTAGACTACAGAAATATATAAATATATTTTTATGCTTAGTAATGTGAAGTTAAATATCACATGACTTAATAGAAATTAATTTCTAGCAGTGTTATAATTGGAACACAATAAATTAAGATTGTGTTATAGTGAAGTCATAGAATCTACATAGGTTATTATGTGGATTTCATGGAAGATATTAATTTTTGTAATGATGAGTTTAGTTTGAGAATGTATTATATTGTGAAAAGAAATATTTTATTTGATTTGAACATGTCAAAGGAGGTCATGAAGGCGTTGTTTATCAACAAAGATTTTGATATTTTGATTAGACTACACTTAAATGATACCTCAAGAAATATATAAATATATTTTGGGGACATCGTGATGATTTTTTTATTAATAGGATATTACCATGAGAATATCCAAGAAAAGGTGTATTTAGATTGAATAATTATATTTTGCTAAGGATTGTAACTTTACTTTTGACAAATCAATATAACAAGAAGTTTCACTATAGCATCAGTAATTTGCATTAATAAATATTGCAAAGGACTGTATTTTATTTCATAAGAAACTAATAATTGTTAGTCATATTCTGATAGGAATGTGTAGTATTGATTTAGGATTCAAATGATTTGTAATGAATAATAATTTTGTATGATTGCATCATGTATCTATACAAGGTCATAAAGAGTTAGAAGTTTAACTTAATATTTTTTTAGAGATAAGAATTGATTATGATAGCAATGCTAAATTTGAAATCATGCTTTTACAAACAATAAACTATGAAACCAAATAATATTATCTAGTTTTTTCCTATGTGCTCATCAATATTTTTGTACTATTTGTGGACAATTGGGATAGATTTTGTCCTAGCGATTGTCCTAGCAAATAAATATATAAATGTTTATAAATTAATAAACATGTCATTAGTGGTAATGATACTATTAGTAAAGCATTTGATTGACTATTCAATAACTATGACAAGAAATTTTTTATTTTATTACTATTAGCATAATTTATTATGTTATTATGACAGGAAACCCAGTTAATATGATTATACTAATGCAAATAAAATGATATTGATAAAGAGAGGTCCACTCTTTAAATATGACATAAAGTTCTAATACAAATTTAGTTTAGAAATAAAAAATAATGTGACAATTGTTTGAGTTTGAGTGTAATATTGTTAAGTAAGTATATTTTATTCAAATTCATATTAATTTTTCTCATTTCAAACTTTTTAATTTTAAAAGGAAACCTAAAAAGTAATTAACAAATTAAAATATCACTTTTTGGCCAACTTTGACACTGAAACGAACATTTGGAAAATAAAGTTCGCTTTCAGACACCTATTTTTACAAAACCATTAAGAATTTGAAGATGATGTAAACTAGTTAATTTTAGCATTTTATTTCTAATTTCTAAATTTTTTTTTAAAAATGGAATTGATTTGTATCCATTTTTCCTTCTCCTTCAAAAAGTGATTTGTCTGAAAAATCATCATTTTTCAGGAGTGACACTCACTTTGATCAACATGACATTTTTCTAAAAATGATAAGAACGTAATTATTTTGAAGTTAGGGTTGAAATACCAATATCTAGAAAATCCAATTGGCTTTGTTCAATTTGGTTGAATATTTTATAGTTTATTGAGTTATGAAGTGACATTAACTATAATTTTGACATATATTTGTTTGGATCACTCTAACTTGATGTGTATATATCAAATTTTATTTTTTATTTTTGATAGAAAGGTGACATAAATACCTATTTCCTAGGTAATTTTCATAATTTACACTTTTTCCAGAAGTGTCAAAGTGAGAAGTTTTTAAATCGCCAGATGACCTTTGTTTAGTAAAACTTAAAACAATGTCACAATAAAATCAATATATATATATATATATATAAATCATAATCATTTTAAATCTTTCTTTGAGTACTATCATAATATATTTGGGTTTGTAAAATTAATCATTTGATCCCCCAAAAAGGTATTGTCAAAGTGATTTTTTGTTAGCATTTTGATGGGTGCAAAGGAGACTTGATTATAGGTGTGACTGAGGAGTAGAGAGATCATACCAAAGAAATTTTGATGTAAGAAGCTTTTATCTAACCATTTTCAATTTACTCCTTTAAATGGGACCTCTCAAGGCTTAAATCATCATATTTTATTAAAAATGTGTAATTTCAGCATAAATCAGGATGTTGAAAAAAGTGGGACCACTGATTGATTAATATAAACATTTTTCAAAGGTAAATTATGTGCTGAAAAGTATCAACTCTCAACCATCATGAAACATAGCATTTGGAATTAGACCTCTTACATTTTCAAGAGCCATTTAGATATTGATGGGAACCCTTTTCTGATATCAACTCTAGAAGCTTCCATAGGTTAATAAAATATTCCTAAAACTATGTTATTTCAATTTCCCTTTATAGATGTTTGTTAATAATAAAATGAGCTACCATTGAAAATACATATGTTCATATTGCAATATAAATATAGTTCGTGAAGATGTGGGAAATGTGTTGAAATAAAACAACAAAAAAAAGGCAAGAAATAAAATGTATACCTCAACTATTTCTAGCCTCCTAGATGAGCTTGAAATAAAATCCACCTTAGTTCAATTTTATTTTCTCTTGATAATGTTGCACAAATTGATCAATAGTAAAACTAGCACAACTTTGGTATAACAATGGTAATGAGATGAGAAAGTGATAACATAATATTTATAGTATGTTTATGATATCATTTTGTATGTCGTATAATTCTAGAAATCCAAAATAGAGGGATTGGTTATTTAATAAAGGATTTATGACTAAGATTAAATAAATATTAGAGCTTATCTCAAAAATGTAGTGAGGGTAGGATCTAGGTTTGAGATTAGCTTAAGGGAAACATCCTTATATGAATTGATAGGATTAAGAGGTTTGGTTAGAGATGGATCAACATGATATAAAGTTAGTTTCAATTTCTAAACTCAATGAATAAAAATAAGGCTTTATTAAGCATGTGAAGAGGATAGTTGTCACATGTTGACAATTTAGGTTATGATCCATGTGAACAAGTTGAAAGTCTAGGATGAAGTGAACAATGATAAAAATATAAAGTGAGCTGTAAATGAATTAAATAAATAATAAGTATTTATTTAATTAAAGGATAGGGTAAGGGAAAAATAATCAAATAAATTATAAATATTTATGTAATTAAAGGTATTAGGTTAAGGTTTAGGTAAGGAATTAATTAACTAATTAAATAATAAATAATTGTTTAATTAAAGCTAGGATGGACTAGAATTAGGTGTGGCTAAGTAGGGACAATTTTAAGTGTGTAAAGTCGGCAAAGATAATCAACTGATTGAATTCCATAAAAATGTGCCTTTAATTATTTATATTAAGGTTTACTTATTCACCGCACCAACAAACATGAGCATTATAAAGTTCTTAGAAGCTAGTAGGTTTGTGAAAGAATGAGATGGAAACATGTATCTTGTTCTATAGTTATTTCTAGCTAATAATTTGATAAGTATGGCTCTTTGGTATTTCCAACTATACCCCAATTAAAAAAATAACTTTGCGGCTTTAGTGTTGTTAAGAGTTAACTACTTCTTCTTGTTGTCAATAAGATATCTCAAAAAAGTTGTAAATACCATAGAAAATATCAAGAAGTTATAAAAAAATTGTGTCTAATGAAGAGTCTTATGCACACAAGCATGCAACAAACACACACGTGCTCACATAAGTATAATTGTTTCATCAATTTTAACTTTGTCGATTGAATTAATTTGAGACAAACCTTTTAAATCACAACTTTTATGAATGTAAAAATCTGGTCATAATATATTCTCAATTATCATAAAATAGATTTAACCATTCTTATACTTGTTTAAGTGTGTACATTTTAATATATAGGCGTGGATTATTTTATTAGTTATCAAATTGATCACAAATACAAATACATTAAAATAAGTACTCAAAATTATATCTAAATATAATGATATATATTTTGATGTTACATATACATAAAAATAACTGGAACTAAAGAAGAAGGATAAATAAATAGTACGTCTTTATTTTTGTGATTCAAATAATATTAGTTAATTTCTACAATATTATAACTTTACATGCTTGAACATTTGAAGCCAATATCCCACTTCATTATGATACTAAGACGAAGCTAATTGACAAAGGTATCTAAAAGGTGAAATTTTTTGATCAGTTTTTCCTTTACACCCAATTTTTTTGACGAGTGTGTAACTGGTATGTTGCTTCTTGAGAGGTTGTGCCATTTTCAGAGTTTGTTTGCATGCATGTTTCCCTTTTTCCAATGATGATAAATTAATCTTTAGACCTTTTTCTATTTATCAGCACTTACACTTATTTTAGCTCAAAAAATAGAAAAATTTTGAATACCATTTTCTTTGAAGCAAATTTTATTAAAATATTTTAAGAATAAAAAATTCAAATTTGTATTTTTTTTGGTAAAAGTGGTAACTTTGTACCACTAAATTATATATATATATATATA
>MU224460.1:160667-173705 GCA_018584345.1 Thuja plicata | reverse complement strand
GAAATATGAATGGGTCATAGATAGTGGTTGTTCACATCATATGACTGGAGATAAAAACAAGTTTGTGAGTTTGAAAAGACATGATGGTGGTGTTGTTAGATTTGGTGACAATACTCCTAAACTTATTATTGAAATTGGATCTATTTCTTTGGATGGAAAGACTAACACTGACAATGTATTACTTGTTGACAGACTTAAGAATAATTTTTTGAGTGTTGGAAAACTAGTGGACAAGGAATATCAACTAAACTTCATTAATGGAAAATGTTCTGTCAAGAGTAAAATAGGAGATTTGATAGCATCTGGTACTAAATCCAGAGGTAGTGTATTTGAACTAAACACATCTAAAGATTCTTGTTTTATTATGAAGGTTTATGACTATTGGTTATGGCACAAAATATTTTGTCATGTTAATTTTGATAACATTGTGAAGGAAAGTATGAAAAAAGTAGTAAGAGATCTACCTATAATTGTATAGCCATCTAACACTATGTGTAGAGAACATGTTATGGGGAAACAGACTAGAAGAACTTTCAAGAGAAAAACTTATTCAACAAAAGGGAAGTTGGATCTGGTGCATACAAATCTATGTGGTCCTACAAGAACAAGATCATACTATGGTGAAAGGTATTTTATATTTTTTGTTGATGAATTTTCTAGAATGATGTGGGTTACATATTTGAGAGAGAAATGTGAAGCATTTGACAAGTTCAAGTTATTCAAGGCAAAATTTGAGAATGAATATGGTTTAAAGATGAAGTGTTTAAGATGAGATAGAGAAGGAGAGTTTACATCAGAGCTGTTTAATACATACTGTGAAGAAAATGGAATACATAGTTAGACTTCAACCCTTAGAACTCCATAATAGAATGGGATAGAAGAGAAAAGAAACATAACAATATTAGATGCTACAAGGACTATGTTGCTGGAAGGAAATGTGTCACATGTTCATTGGAGAGAAGTAGTTGGCACTACTGTATATACATTGAACATAATTCAAATCAGACAAGGTACAAGTAAAACTCCTTATGAATTATGGTTTGATCATACACGTACTGTGAAATATTTTAGAATATTTGGTAGTAAATGTTATATTAAGAGAGATGATGAGATAGGCAAGTTTGATGCTAGAAGTGATGAAGGAATATTTCTTGGTTATTCCAGTAAGAGTAAAGCATATAAATATTTCAATCTAAGATTGAGGAAATTGATTGAAAGCGCCAATGTGAGCATAGATGAAAATTTTCAAATTCAGGAAAGAATATATGATTGTGGTCAGATAAAAAAAACAAAAGAGGTTGCTACTAAACCTGAAGGACCCTTGATGATCGAGAATGAGATTGAAGAAGAAGAATAGACTGAAGCTGCTAATATATTGAAAACACCAAGGTATGTCAAGAAGAACCATCCTATAGATCAAATCATTGGTGATGAAAACAAAGGGATGATGACTAGATCCAAAGCTAGAGATGAAATTTATTTGATTTCTCAAGTTGAACCAAAGACTATTGATGAAGCATGTAGAGATGAATCTTGGACTAAAGCCATGGAAGAAGAACTAGAACAGATAAAGAAAAACAACACTTGGGAATTGGTTCCAAGACCTAAGAACAAAAATGTGATTGGCACTAAATGGGTTTTTAGAAACAAGATGGATGAGGAAGGCACAGGGGTGAGAAACAAGGCTAGACTAGTATGTAAAGGATATTCACAACAAGAAGGCATAAACTATGAAGAAAATTTTTCACCTATTGCTAGATTGGAAGAAGTGAGATTGTTCCTTTCTGATGCTGCACATAAATACTTTAAAGTGTATCATATGGATGTGAAGTCAGAATTCTTGAATGGTGATCTAGAAGAAGAAGTGTACATTGAGAAACCTGATGGTTTTCCTTTGACAGACGATGAAAACATGGTTTGCAGACTAAAGAAGGCACTATGTGGACTGAAACAAGCACCAAGGGCATGGTATGCAAGACTGGATAAACATCTAATTCATCTTGGTTTTAGAAAAGGTAATGCAAATAGTAATTTTTATTTAAGAACTAATGAAGATGGAATCTTAATTATAGAAGTTTTTGTTGATGATATCATTTTTGGAGGCAATGATAAAATGGGTAAGAAGTTTGCTAATGAAATGAAGAATGAGTTTGAAATGTCAATGAATGGTGAGATGAAATTTTTTCTTGGTTTGCAAATTAATCAGAGTAAGAATGGCACTTTTATATCTCAAACCAAGTATCTTAAAGAAATGTTGAATAAATTTGGAATGGAAGATTGTAAACCTGTTGGAACGCCCATGGTGACAGGAAACAAACTAAATAAAAGTGATGAGACTCAAAGTGTTGTTCAAACTAAGTATAGATCAATGATTGGAGGTCACAATATCTAACACACACTAGACCAGATATTACCAATGCAGTTGGAATTGTGGCTAGATATCAGGCAGATCCTAAAGAGACACATTTTGTTGTTGTGAAATTTTTTTTTAGATATTTAAAAGGGACAGTAGAATATGGATTATGGTATGAAAAATATGATGATTTTATATTACAAGATTTTACTGATGTTGATTAGGAAGGTAATATGGATGAAAAGAAGAGTACAAGTGGTGGTTCATTTTTTCTTGGGAAAAAGGTTGGTTTCTTGGTTAAGCAAGAAGAAGAACTATATTGCTCAATCTTCTACTAAGTCAAAGTATGTTGTTTCTGCAATAAACTGTACACAAGTTGTTTGGATGAAACAAATGCTGAAGGACATTGGAATAATTTTCAAAGAACCAGTGATTATCCATTGTGATAACACCAGCACAATGAATATGTCAAAGAATCCTGTAATGCATTCAAAGACTAAACATATTTCTATGAAGTATCATTTCTTGAGGGAGAAGGTAGAAGATAAAAAATTAAAATGGAGTATATTAGCACCAAGGAACAGATAGCAGATATATTTACTAAACCTTTGCCAAAAGATGATTTTGAATATGTTAGAGGCATGCTTGGGGTGATGGCTCCTCCCAGTGAAGGCTAAAATGATGAAAATATGCATCAGTCCAGTGGATCTTAGAACTATATCATTCTATGGACTTGATGTATGGATCTACTCCTTAAGGGGAGTGATCGCAGGAGAATACTATGGAGTACATTTGGGTGATCTTGCACCTAGCTGATTAGACATGAAGATTTGAAAAAAGAATATAGAAGCCTACAGATGAGTTATGGCACCCTTTTCCATTGCTACCAAAGGGGGAAGGAATCTATGTGAAAATCCCTACTATTTTGGGGAGATTTGTGTTGAGGATATTGAGAATATTGTATTGAGAGAGTACTTTTGGGTTGATGCATATGGATTTTCCCATATGTTTCCATCAATGTCAAAGGGGGAGATTGTTGGATGATATTAGTTTTGGTTATTGATGATGTTGTTTATATTAATGTTTTGTCACTGATGTCAACATATATTTCTATGGAGAAGACAGACTGGCTACTTAACTAGAAGGCATGTATGGACAATGTACTAATGTTTCAGAATGATCAAAGTTGGATTTATGTAGAAGTATGTGTGTTGAACTTATTCCTAAGGTCACTTGGATTTATGTTGCATACTGTAGATGTTACAGTTGATTTGGTGAAGACTGGTTTTTTGGACTATAACTGTGATTCTGGACAGAGCAGGTCTCTGTATTTTGGGTATATCTTTTTGGTGAAGATATTTTAGAACATGTGAGCTTACTGATGGATATATAACATATGGTAGAGTAATGAGTTGAGTTCTATTATTTTTTGGATACTGATGACGTCAGCTATGACATATATTCTAGAGAAGACCTATTACTTGGCTAACTTCAGACATGTAGCATGTGAAATTAATTGTGAGCAATAATTGTGCATCTAGAAGTATATGTGATGAATTGTAAATGATGTTTACTTGTTATAGGTACCATGTGTATCATAGCAAGGAGTTATGTAATTATTTGTATGATGGAAAGCCTTAATTGGCTGACCTAGTTAACTATGTATTAGGAAATCTTAACTGGCTGACCTAATGAATTATTGTAAGAGGGTATATATGAATGATATTTTCTTGTGGAGAATAAGTGATAGAGAAGGAAGGAAAAATATGTGTGGAAGCTTCAAAGCTTGTTGACTGCCAGATATAGAGCAAAGTTGATACTTCATTGGAACTAACAGGGCAAAGATAGTTGCTATCAGACAGTTCCCTAGAATGTGTATTTGCTCTTTACACTTGATTCAAATTGTAAATCCTTGAGGGTGGCTTTAACCTTCTTTGGGAAGTGTGCCTTAGTAGTGAGCCTACTATTTTATTTGACTCCTAATAGGGTCTGTCTCCTAACAGGGACTATCTACTGTAATATTGTAACAAGCTCCTAACAGGGCTAATATCTTTTAACAAGGATACTATACTCTCTATACATTATTTGTGGGTGTTAATTCCCACTGATGTTTTTACCTTTAATAGGGTTTCCTCGACAACAAATATTGTTTTATGGTGTTGGGATTTACTATGTTATCATTTACATTTGCAAATTTGGTTTATAAAGTTTAAAGTTTAATAATCTATATTACAATCGATTCACCCCCCTCTTAGTTTTCTTGTGGACTGTTATTCCTAATAGGATGCTCATATATGTTATTGATTTTTCCATGCTTGATGTTTATCTCTCTTTTCATTCTCTCTTAGTAGTAGATACTTTTTATTAGTCACTTTTCCTTATCATCTATGTGATACTAATGTTTGAACATGTTATCTTTATAGGCACTACCTCATAGTATGATGCATGGTGGCAGTAGTCCCAACTTGTTTCTCTAATCAATGTGTCTCATCCTGTAGTTAGGACGATTATGAGGAGGCATCGGCAGAGATGCAGAGGAGGGAGAGATGGAGGACAAGATGGGGGGAGGGATGGAGCATGAGATGGTGGGAGGGTTGAAGGGAGGGATGGACGATGAGATAGTGGGAGGTTTGGAGGTAGGGATGGAGGTTAGGTTGGTGGCCATGATGGAGGATGGGATGGAGGTCAAGATAGAAATGATGGAGATGATCCTGGGCCTGGTGGTTTTGGTCGAAGGGTGAGGATGAGGGGTGGTCATGGCATCGATAGGTGGGTTGGGTTGGGTGTCATCCTAGAGGAGGAAGATTTAGAGGAGGAGGCACCCCAGTTGGTCAAGAGAGTGCATCCTCACACATGTGATGTATTACTAGAGAGGACAGAGGAGAGGGTAGTGATGGAGGATGTTGAGATTGAGGAAATGGACACTAAGGAGGTGGGTATGAACTCATCCACTAGGAGCAGCAGTAATGGTAGCAGTATGAGCGGTAGTGAGAGTAGTGAGGAGGGGTTGGGGGATAGGGATGAGGAGGGGGAAATGGATGTTTCTATGGGTAGGATGCACAATGATCCATTAGAGGTGGAGAGACTCACTCAATAGGTATCTGATCTTCAGGCTAGTTTGAATTCTTCTAAGGAATGAGATACTGCTTTGGAGAGTAGGGTTACAAAAGAAGAGGTGAGAGAGTGGAAAGCTTGCTCAGAGGTCATAGCTTTCATTGATGGTGTACATGATGTGCCTCATTAGGATGTGCTTCATTAGTTTTGGAGATCTGGGCGTGAGGCCCAGAGAGAGATTGACTACTAGTGGCACCATTATGAGGGCCTTGTTCCTCTATCTCAGGGTGTACCTAGTTATACGGCTTCACAGAGATCGAGTAGGGCCCAGAGTTCCCAGAGTAGTTGTATTGGAGCTCTTGGTCCACAATACAGGACTGCACCTGATATACCACCACCTCATCCAACTAGGGGTGAGGGTTGGGTAGCTCATGTTGATTTGCTCAGTGGCAATTTTGTATCATGTTGTACCATTTTTGTAGTGATGTTCCATTGATATACTCTGATGTAGTATCAATGATTATATCTTGATATACTGATATTTATTGACATACATGTTGATCACCTTCTTTATGTTCATACTTGCAACTATTCATTGTATTAGATATTGTGAGATCTATATGAGATGCAACTTATGATTCTATATGATGTGCAGTTTTCACTTACTATATGTATGGTTCTACATGATTATGATGAAATGTATGCAATGTGATTCGATATATGCAGACTCTTAGATGTATGTTTTAGTTTCCTATGATACTGACATATGTATGCAGGATGGTGATTTTGAAATGCATTTTTATATGATTGTGCTATATGGATGCAGTTGTTTATGATTACTATGAATGCTCATGGTTTTTTTTCTTATGCAAATAAATGAATGAATGCAATCTACTATGCACAAATTATCTGAGTAATGCATTTGTTAGTTAGAAGAATGTTAGTGGGAAATGGATCTATGGGATTGATTGATAGATTTGGACTGATAGAATAGGATGGGTGACCCATGTCGCTACCACATTTCCAATTTTGTTCATCATTAAACCTTATTATGAAAATAAAAGAGCATCCAATGCACCCAGATAATGCTCATCTAGATACCGCTATAATCTCTTGATAACCGAAAGGAGTAGAGAGATTGAATAGAAAGAGAAAAAAATGGACCTAGATATTGACCATCTGGATACCACTATGTTCCATAATTTGAAAAGAAAGAGATCCAAACATACCCATATATTGATCATCTAAATACCGCTATGATCTCTGATTTTGAAAACAAGAGAACCAAATGCACCCAGATATTGACCATCTGGATACCACTATGATCTCTAATTTTAAAAATAAAGAGAACCAAATGCACCCAGATACTGACCACCTGGATACCGCTATTCTCTCTAAACAATCTGAAAAGAAAAGAGAAAAAAAAAACAAGGTAGAAATCCAATGCACCCAAAGATAGACCATCTGGATACCACTATGATTCTATTTGTATGAAAGAAAGATAAAACCAAGATAGAAATCCAATGCACCTAGAGATAGATCATCTAGATATTGCTAATATTCTATTGGTAGGAAAAAGAAGATAACAAAAAAGGATTGTCCAATTTTATCCCAGGGTTAAGCTCAGATCGTGGAACTACGCAGCTGCCAAATAAGTGACAATGCCTACCACATTTATCCTAAATCATCATTGCCTCTGAATAAAAATCAAACATTCCACAAATAGAAATCAAAGAAAATAAGGTCATAATCCATCATAGCTACTCTCCTCACTTGGTGGATCCTGGAGTAGCTTAAGAACACAACTGGGAAAGATAGACTTACATCTGAATGATGAATGACCTAGTCAACAATTATTGTTCCTTGATTTTGTTTGATTCTCTTGATTGGCTTGATTATATGATGCTTGATTATGTTTGGTATTAGTAATTATTGATGACTCATATAAGACTGATTTGTCTAGTTTTGAGTGTATCCATCACTATGTAAGACAATTGATTTGTTGATTGATAGATAGATTGATTGATTGATTGAATTTAATCATTTTGGATAGCTGATAAAGCTATGTCATATGGGCCCAGTGTTGATTCACAAATCTCATGATTTTGACATTGATTGATTGGCTTGATCACCAGTTTGCTTATTGATAGATTGGATAGTTGATAAAGTTGTGTCATATGGGCCCAGTGATGATTCACAAAGCTCATGATTTTGACACTGATTGAGTTTTTTTGATCGCCCATTTTCCTTGTTGGTTTTATTGCTTTGAGATTTGCAATTTTTTGATATTTTTTTATGAAGATTGATTTTTTCAGGACATTTTGATCTTTTTAGGATTTTCTGATGAGTTTTTAGATTTGAGGGATTTTTTAGGGCTTTTATAATTTCCCCCTTGTTTGGTGGACCAGTACAAACCATGGATAAGTTTTGATGGTTAGAGGGGATTATGCTATTGTAAATAGCTTCAGTAGCTAGCTTTGCATGCGGGGAGCTCAAGTTTTGATCTTTGGAGTTCATTGATGGTGAAGAAGGATTTGAACACTTGATGCATGTTTTCTAGGCTTTCACCAAGGTACTTTCTCAATAGAACCTATTTTCCAGGTTTTTACTAAGAGAGCAATTTTGTTTCTCTTTACTTTTATCTTTTTTTTATTTTTTTGTTGTCACCAAGGTGCCTGTTTCCCAAGTTTTCACCGAGGTAACCTTTTGTATTTTTTGATTTTTTTGGTAGTTTTTGGATATGTAGATAGTGCCTTGACCTTTGAGACCTCAAACGTAGAACGTCTTGAGGTGCATTCTATTGATGTAACCTGGGAGCTAATCAAATTTTGGTGTTGCTAGTTGGTATGACCCACTATTGCAAGATGTGACAATGACATAAGGTCCTAGCTAGTTAGGCTCAAATTTTCTTAGTTTCACCCTCTCTACTTGGTTCTCTTGATTTTCCATAAGTACAAGGTCTCCTACCTCAAAGGTTTTTGGTCTCACCTTCTTTTGATAGTTCCTTATAAGGCGATTTTGATAGCCTTTTAAGTGGTCAAGTGCATTTTGTCTCCTTTCATCTAATAGTTCTAGTTCACTAAGCCTTGCTACTCTATAGTATTCATCTGAAATGAGGTTCTTCAATGATATTATTAGGGATGGGATTTCCACTTTGAGGGGTAAGACTTCCTCTAATCCATATACTAATGAGAAAGGAGTGGCTCCTATAGGTGTTCTCACACTAGTTCTGTACGCCCATAGTATGGGACTAAGCTGTAAATGCCTGTCTCGCCCTAATTCTATGACTATTTTCTTAAAAATATTTAGTATAGTTTTATTTGTTTCTTTAGCTTGACCATTCACTTATGGATAGTAGAAGGAAGAGAAAAATTGTTTAATTTGGAACTTCTCATAAATATTTTCAACATCTTGATTTCAGAAAGGTGTACTGTGATCTGTTAGTATAGTCTGAGGTATTCCATACCGACAGATGATGTTGTTGACTATGAATATGGAGATCTCCTTTCTAGTGATGTAGGTGAGAGGAATGGATTCCACCCATTCAGTGAGGTACTATGTTGTTGTAATGATGTACTTATGTCCATTAGATGAGGTTGGTGTAATCTTACCCACTAGGTCAAATCCCCACATAGAAAATGACCATGGTGAAGTGATAGGATTGTGTTATTAGGATGGTGCATGGATGAGGTCTCTATGAATCTAACATTGCCTACACCTTTGCACATACTTTTTTGCATGTATCTCTATTGTGGGCCAATAGTATCCTATTCGGATGATCTTCTTTTCTAAGCTATTTCCACCTTCGTGGGTTCCATAAATTCCTTCATGTACCTCATACAAAGCTCATTGGGATTCTGTGGAAGTGAGACATTGTAATAGTGTTCCATCTAGAATTATTCTATATAGAGTACTAGCAAGAAGGGTGTACCTAGAGGCTTGGGGAATGAGGGACTTCTTTTTGTTCCTAGACAAGTTGGGAGGTAGGACACTACTTTGGAGGTAATTGTACATGTCATGGTACCATGGGGTCTAGGGAAAAATAAGGACACACATTGATTCTATGATTAGTGCTTGATGTGATGGTATCATGAGTTGATCTACCAAAAACTAGAATCTGGTCTCATTGCCTGGCATGTCGATCAAGGATGCTATGGTGGCCATTGCATATGTTTCTTTATTTTGAACTTTTGGTACTTGCTCAAATATGATGAAATGGAATGATGTGCGCAACTTGTCCATATTCTCTCTGTATGGGATTAGATTCCCATATTTGGTCATATAGTCATTGTTGACTTTCCTAATGACCACCTATGAATCTCCATAGACTTTGAGGTTCTTGATTCTCCATTATATAGCCCTCTTTACCCTGAAGGATAGAGCTTCATACTTAGCTATGTTGTTTATGATGACATGTAACTGATTGAATGTTTGATAATGTTAAGTTGAGGATGATGCAAGACATTAAATTTGTTAATGGTTTGTATTTTCATTGATTTCAACTTGATATCGTCTATACGGTCATGTACATAATGCCAAAGACTTCATAGAATCAAAGGAATAGAGATTATGCTTTCAGGAATGCATAAAAGTCAAGTATTCACTAAGTGACAAACAACATAGATAGAGTACACACCACCGGTAAAGGAAAAGAACAAAAGTCATAGTGATACCCGACAAGCAGAAGACAGTGTTGCCTGATGAAACAAAATCACAAGATGCCTGACTAACTGTAGAGTTGACCAACATAATAGAGAGTTCATAAAATGACAAAATATCTAGCTGGCAGAGCTTAAGGATAGACTTAACTAGTTGTTTTATTTTCTTTATTTAACTAGAGTTAAGTAATTGATTTAAAGAAGACTTGTACAATTGGCATGAAGATAACTACGAGATAAAATAGGAGTTAAAGCTTTAAATCAGATAGGCTGGATTGTTTTTCACGCCAAGAATCAAGAATCAAGAAATAGGGAATATCGTGTCTATATAAGAGACAAGCATAATTCATTTCCGCAATTACATACACGGGAAGGAGAGTGAATAGAAAGAGGATGCTGAAGAGAAACTGATGAAGGATAACTTCATACAGTCCTGATCAATCAAGCTGAAGGAGAGCTAAAGAATTCTACAGACACGAACGAACAGTGAAGCACAGCATCACAAAGAATAAAGTGTGGAGCACAAAGAATTGAATTGATACATTGATCAGAGAGGTAATAGTGTTTTAGTTTAACCATTGAAGCATCAAGTCTATTAATAGAGCAGGACTTAACCATCTTCTATATATTGAGGTACATCCCAAGGAGTGCCAAAAAGGTTGATTCATGAAAGTAGCATTCAAATTGCATAAATCCTATTGACAGCCTAGGAAGAAGGTTGATTCAAGGATGGTAGCAAGATTTACCTAAAGCCTATTGACAGTCTAAGAAGGAGTTTGATTTAAGGATGGTAGAAAATAGATGCCTGATACTAAGTGACAACCTCTATGTATAAAATCCTCTAACAAGGTCACACCTAATAATATGTTTGTAACCTTTAACAGGGTTGGCTCCTAACGGGGCTCACTTCAGAAGAGTCTAAATTTGGGATACCGGTCCCAGTGGTTTTTCCCTTAATAGGGTTTCCACATTAAAATCCATGTGTTATGTGTGTATGGCTTATTACTGTATTGTTTTACATTTCACATATGCATTTTTGGATTGATTGGTATACTTTGCATATTTACTGAATATCAGTAAATAGTTTTACTGCTTATCGATAATGAAGGAGAATAAGGATAGACAAGGTAAACTGATAGATAGTTAATTATTATAAGTATTTCATGGCATGCATCTTGTAGGGACTTAATAATCTGAGATGTATTTGATTGGTGGTTAGTGATTAAAGGATAAAAATTTGAGGCCATTGATTCACCCCCCCCTCTTAGTTATTACTAAAAATTGGCATCAAAGCTTGTGTGCTTAGAAGGAAGGTTTCAAGACCTAAGTAAAGATCACAAGATGAACAGATGAGATGTGCCCAAGTTGAACAAAGACAACTTTGCTTCATGGAAAAGTAGGATAAGACTCCACTTATCAGGTATTGGTAATCATGTTACTCAATACTTAGATACTAAATATGTTTTGCCTATAGGACCATTGACAGTAGATCAATTGAGAGAGAAGCATGAGCATAACTGCATGGTTATATAACTTTCTTCCTTACTTTGTGATGCTGAATTTGAAGATGTCAAGGACTGCAAAACTACAAAGAAAATGTGGGACAAGATGAAGCTTGTACATGGAGGTGATACAAATGTTCTAAGAGCCAAGGAAGAAATCCTTAGAGGAAAGTTTGATGATCTCAGAATGAAAGAAGGAGAAAATATCACATAGTATAGCACAAGAATAAAAGAAGTAGTCAATGCTATACGAGGTGTTGGAGGTACACTTGAAGAGAAAACAGTGGTAAGTAAAATATTAAGAACCTTATTGCCTATATATGCTATTAGAGTTTCTTCTATTCAAGAAATGCGAGAAGTAGCAAAAAATATAGTTACTCTTGATAGCTTAATTGGTAGACTAATTTCATTTGAGATGAATAAATTTTACAATAGTGTCTTACCAAGTTTAGAGTCTGCATTTAAGTCTTCTATGAAAATAAGTAAATCCAATCATAGATACTCATCTAGAAGGGACAGTGAAAGTGAATGTGAAGAAGAAGATCTAGATGAAATAGAAGCACTCATGGAAAGGAGAATGCAAAGAGGCAAAGGTAAATACAAAGGAAATTTACCACTTGTATGCTTTAATTGTAAAGATATTGGACACTTTTCTGCAAGATGTCCTAACAGAAGAAAAGATGACAGAAGTAATGATACATCTTTTGAGAAGAAATCTGATAGAGGTGATAACAAAGATTACAGAGGTTACTAACAATCTAAAAGAAAGGATACCCAAGACTACAAGGATAAAGGCAAGAAGGCTAGCTACCTAGCTACTTGCAAAGATGAAGATACTGAAACTGAACCTGATGATGACATCAAGATGGTATTTGTAGTTGTGAAGGATGACTTAGATGAAGATGAAAGGTATGAAGAAACTATACTCATATCTAAGGTTAGTAAGAATGATATCTATATTATAGATAGTAGCTGTACTCACCATATGACCGATGACAAAGAAAATTTTAACACTTTTGAATATTATAATGGTGGTACAATAAGAATGGGAAATGATACACCTTATCCAGTTGAAGGTAAAGGAACAATAATGTTGAATAACCTGATTAAATGTGAAAATGGTTATTGGGTAAAAGGATTGAATTATAATCTATTGAGTGTCTCTCAATTGAATAATTCAGGTCATAGAGTAGCATTTGAAAACAAGAAGGCAAAGATCTTCAATGAATCAAGAAAACTGATTGGTATCGATGAACAAACTAAAGGTAACTTATTCTATTTGAATGATACTAACACCACTTTCTTAATGACTATAATCGAAGACATATGGTTATGGCACAAAAGATTGTGTCATGTGAATTTTGACAACATGATGAAAATAAGTAGAAGAAGAAGTGTAAGAGGCTTACCGACGATGACAAAGCCAGACAACATCATGTGCAAAAATTATCAAAAAGGTAAAATGACAAAG
>MU224460.1:115854-139809 GCA_018584345.1 Thuja plicata | reverse complement strand
AATTAATTTAATTGAAATTAATTTAATTGGAAGAATTTAATTAGTAAGTTTAAATATTTGGATTTAAACTATAGGAAATTGAGTTTAATTAATTAATTAATGGTAATTAATCAATTAAAGCTAATTACTTGAATAAAATTAATTATTTAATTAATTAATTTTAGGAATTTGATTAGATGATTTGGGGAATGAATTTAGAGGAAAATAGATGATAAATTAATGATTGAAAAATCATTAATTAATAGATGAAAATTAGTGTTTTTAATGTAAAGTCGCAAGCCTGTCCATTTTAGGGTGTCTACACTATCAAATATGGGTCACAATACTTGTATATGATCCTTTCTGAGCATTGACTTGGCAAGTATGTCATCAACATAATCTTTCATTTTTTTGTGAATGAGATCATGGAAGATTGTGGTCATATCCCTTTGATATATTGCTCCTACATTTTTAAGGCCAAATGGCATGACATTCCAACACTAAGTGTCCTAGGAAAATGTAAATGTAGTCTTTTGTTTGTCCTTTGGTGCAATCCTTATTTGGTTATATCCTGAGAAGCCGTCCATGAGTGATAGCATCTAATGTCCTTCTATGAGATCTACTATCATGTCAATATTCGATAAAGGATAATCATCCTTGGGAAAAGCTTTGCTTAGATCCCTAAAATATGTGCAAATGTGGATCTAACAACTATTCTTGGTTATTGGTACCATATTAGATATCTAGTTTGCATGTGGGATTGGTCTTATAAATCCAACATCTAGGAGTTTCTTCAACTCTGCTATGACTAGTAATGCAACATGTGGATGCATCTTTCATAGTTTTTGCTTGACAAGTTTAGCGTTTGCTAAAAAAATTAAGTGATCAAACACAAGCTCTAGATCTAGGCCTGGTATGTCTGAGTAGGACCATGAAAAGTTAATTTTCCTTTCTATGAAGAAGGCGATGAGCTACTCTCATTCCTCTAGAGTGAGTGATTTCTCCAAGTAGATATTCTTTGGGTTCTTTTCATCACCTAGGTTGACTTCTTCTATTCCCTCCGCTAGAAATGCTAAATTTTCCTTTATTAAGGGGAGGATGTCCTAATTTCCATCTTCTAGTACCTCAGTGAGGTTTTCACTAGAAGATACATCTTTTATTTGTTTTTTGTCATTTTTTGTGTTAGTAAGCGCCTTACGATTTTCACCTACTGATGATTCTTTTTTTATTTTTATTTTTCTTTTTTGACTAGAAAGTGAGGCTTCCTCCCCAAAATATCCTGATATATCTAGGTCAATAGAGAAACCTTCCTTGTGGTTCCCTAATGGAATTCCTTCTCTTAGTTCCATGAAGTCTATGATAGCCTCATCATTTTCAAAGAGATCTATATTAGGTTGTCATTTTTTATCCCATTCTATCAGTTCTGGGTGTACTACTGATGTGAGAGTTCCAAGGCTTGCTAGCACTGCATCCAAGAGACCTAGCTTATCTCCTCTAGGAACCTAATCTCCTCTAGGTCCTAATTGGATTAGATGATTAACTAATTCCAATTGAAACTCTCCTCTAAGATTTTTAATCCTTGTGCTTCACCTTGAAAGACGAACACCTTTTAGTTAGTTCAAATCTTCACTTTTCCTACTACACTTAGAAGGATCTAAGTGCCAACTCCACTCTAGCATTCAATGATTCATTGCAGGGGTGATCATCATCATGGAAAAATTATATTTACTTCCATTTGGATCCATTTTGAGGGACCTCATAACCATTTTTAGTCGAGTCCATGTTTTTGTCTTCAAGAGGCCTAATTGGGCTTATTTCCTTATAGCCTTTTACAGTGACTTTTTCCCAATTCTTTCAAAAATTTCCCAAAGAAGTTGAAAATCCAAACCAAAATTCAGATACCCTTTATCATTTTTCAAATGATTTTGTATTTTTTAGTCTCTTATACCCTCCTCACATAGGGTTCCTACAATCTAGGTCCAATAGGGCTAATAGGCCTAATTTCTAGGACTGTCTGCAACATAGTTGAAAACTTGCTTAAAAATTGGTCTTAGGGATTGGTATGAACTCAACCATCATAGTAGGCCAAGATATGACCATACCCTATCTAGAACTGTACTTGGTCCGTACATTAATTCTCTACCCTGCAAGAAATCTTTAGTTCTTCAACACTAAACCTCTAACCAAACACTGTCTTCTCGCCTAGGGCTTAGTAGTAAAAATATCTCTCCACCTTCATAAGACTCCTAATCCTAAAAATATATACAATACTGACTCTCCTAACATATCCATCCATCCTTAGGTGTTTCCCATAGCTAGATTTCATTGGGGAGCCATGAATCGACTGACTGGTCAGGATAGGACCAGTGAACTCACAAAACTAAAAACAATTTAGTTAAGACCTTCTACTAACTCTAATCAAATTTCTTAATAAATGAAAAACACTTCAAAATATCCTAGGAACACAAATAAACAACTAAACTAAGGCATTCAATCCATTAGATACCACTGTCTCATCAAAATTCTTGGGTTTTCTAAATACAGAGTTGCAGAGCTACTATTCAATATTCAAAACTTGTTACAATGCATGAATCTCTTTGAGATTCAAGTCTTGGGTAAAATTAGATTCCATCTCCATGATTCTAGGGCCTTTTGGTTGATTCTCCACTCCTAGTTTCAAGGTAATCCTATGTAATCAAGTTGCATGCAACAATCACAATTATTGCAAATGTTGTCATAGCAACCTTTTAGCAACTTTTGGCATCTTTGCCATTATCCCTCCTTCCTAAGTTTTAATACCTCTAACCTCTTCATTTTGAGGATCTAAGATCATTTATGACCTTATGGCATATCTATGACATCATGAATGTGTTTCAGACACATTGAAGACTCTAACTCAAACTCCTAACAGTAAGAATTTAAAAATTACTAACAATGGCTAATTTGGTGACCTTAGTCCTAATGCCTAACTCACCTAGCCCACATTGCAATGACCTTCTAAGGTCTAAAAACAAAACTAACTATCTTGAGTTGGCCAATGTCAAGTACAACCCAAAAATGACTAAACATGGAGGTTAGCCTAGGTGTGCTCCTGCACCATCCTCCCCAAAACAAAAAGTTCAATCCACCCTTGGATTGAGGATGCTTGGATCAATCCCCATATTCTTGAAATCAGATTATTTTACCCATACTACATCAGAATTGGTTTGACCATGCTTCTTTATAAAGTGTTTTTTGTATTCTTTGGTTCTAGTCTTTTTGTAGATTCTAGTATCTAGTACACTGTCAGCTCCTATGACTGTAGCAGGGGGTAACTGGAGATCTTCCACATCTCTGATCACTTCCTTGAGACTCTGATCCATGTCTTTTTGTGGTCCTTTGTAAAGGACTAAGTCTACAATATTAAAAATAGGTGACAATCCACTATCTTCTGGGATCTCAACTCTGAATTCATTATCACCATACTTAGCTAAGATAGGATAGGGACCTATCCTTCTCATCTGCAACTTGTGAGGGACTCCCTTTTGAAGTCTTGATTTGTTAAGATGCACCATGACCATGTCACCCACATTGAACTAAACTGTTCTTCTACCTTCACCAACCTTGGTTTTATGTTTCAAGGTGTTGTCTGTCAAAGTCTTCCTAACTATATCATTTGTCTCCTACATTGCATAAGAAAAATCATCTGCATATCCACTTTCCTTCACTCCATCATTCAAGTCTCTCAACTCATAGACCCCTCTAGGATGAAATCCATATACTATCTCAAAGGGCTCTTCCTTGTTGACCAGTTGATGGTGTCATTGTAGGCATACTCAGCTTGTCCAATCAATTGATCCCTTTGTTGTCCATATTCCTTGGTCAAGAATCTTAGTAAATTTCCAAGGCTCCTATTCACCACTTTGATCTGACCATCAGTTTGGGGATGGTATGCAGACCCAATGGATAAATTAGTGTCTAACCTTTTCCAAAGAGTCTTCCAAAAATGACTCATAAATTTAGCGTCTCTATCTGACACTATGCTCATAGGCAACCCATGGATTCTTACTATCTCTTTGAAGAAGAGAGAGGCTATTTGGTTGGCATCATTAGTGATCTTGCATGGCACAAAGTGAGCCATCTTTCTGAATCTATCCACAACTACATATACACTATCCATGCCTTGTCTTGTCTTGGGTAACTCAACTACAAAATCCATGCTCAAGCATTCCCATGGCCTAGTGGGAATAGGTAGTAGTTGATAAAGGCCTACATTTGAAGAAGTACCTTTTTCTCTATGACATACAATACAACTTTCCACATACCTCCTAACATCAAGATTCATCCTTGGCCAATAATAGAACCTTTGAATAAGTTCTTGGGTCTTAGTGATCCCAAAGTAACCACTCAATGCACCATTGTTCTTTTCTTGGATTAAGTTATCCCTAATAGACCCTCTAGGGACACACAATTGATTTCCCTTAAAAAAAAGGTTGCTTTGCAAAATGTATTCAACATACTTTCTATGAAAATGATTCTTGTATTCAACACATACCTTATAAATGTCTGCAAAGTCTTCATCATCAACATATAGATCCTTAAAATGATCTATTCCCATGCTCTTCAACTGAATTTCCTAAATTATGAGAGTTCTTCTAGACAATGCTTCTGCCACTTTATTGAGGACACCTTTATTGTGTTTGATATTAAAGGTATAAGCTTGTAGGTACTCAACCCACTTCATGTGCTTGTGACTTAACTTTTCTTGAGAGTTCAAGAAACTTAAATCTTGATTATCCGAGTAGACTATGAACTCCTTGGGGAGTAAATAGTGTCTCCATTTCCTTAAAGCCTGAACCAATGCATACATTTCAAGGTCATAGGAAGAATACTTTCTCTTGGATTCACTCAACTTTTTTGAATGAAATGCTATTGGTCTGCCCTCTTGGCTTAGGACAGCTCCAATAGCCACATTGCTTGCATCACACTCAATGGTGAAAATCTTCTCAAAGCTTGGAAAGACTAAGATAGGTTGGGTAGCAATATTTTCTTTCAATAACTCAAAGCTCTTAGTGGCTTGTTGATTCCATATGAACTTAGTCTTCATTCCTCCTTTGGTTGTGTCCAACATAGGAGCACAAATAGCACTAAACTACCTTATAAACTTCCTATAATACTGAGCAAGGCCATGATAAATTCTTACCTCTGTTGGTAACCTTGGAGTAGGCCAATTCATGATGGCTTCCACTTTACTTTTGTCCATTTTTTAGATTTCCATGAGAGAGAACAAACCCAAGGTACATTAGCTCCATTTTGATGAACTCACATTTCTCCAGGTTGATCATCAACTTCTCTTCATGCAGCTTCTTGAAGACAATCTCAAGGTGTTGAAGATGCTCCTCTCTTGTCCTACTATAAATTAGTATATCATCAAGATATACTACTACAAACTTGACAATGTAGTCTTTGAGAACTTCATTCATGAGCCTCATGAATGTGGAGGGGGCATTAGACAGTCCAAATGGAATGACAAGCCATTCATACAAACCTTCATTGGTTTTGAAGTTTGTCTTCCATTCATCTCCCTCATGTATCCTAATTTGGTGATACACACTCTTCAAGTCTATCTTGCTATAGTACTTGGCTTCACCTAGAAAATCCATTATGTCCTCAATCCTAGGTATGGGGAACCTATACCTAATGGTTATCCTATTTATGGATCTTGAATTAGTACAAAGCCTCCATGTTCCTCCTTTGTTTGGTGCTAGGATAGTAGGTACTACACAAGGGCTAATGCTTTTCTTGATAAGGCCTTGGTTATGGAGTTCTTCTATTTTCCTAGTAATCTCCTCATTTTGTTGAGGGGTCATCTTGTAAGCTACCTTATTAGGTAGGGTAGCTCCGGGTATGAAGTCTATCCTATGACTTATGGCTCTTTTAGGGGGTAATGATGATGGTTGTCCATCACTTACTATGCCTTCATAAGTCTGCAACATGTTTTGTATCTCCTTAGGTATCTCTATTTTCTTGTCTTCTTTTCTTCACTCTTTTCTCTTGGCCTTAGTACCAATGCATAGCCAACTACTTCTCCTTCTTCCATGGCTTCTATGAATTCTTTTTCACCCACCATAACCAAATTAGGACCTGTTGTCTTCACATCTACATCCTCTAATAATTATTGGATTATGAAAGTTACTTTATCCTTCTTGAATGTATAGGAGTTCTTCACTCCATCATGGATTGCTTGGCAGTCAAGTTGACATGGTCTTCCTAGGAGAAAGTGACATGCATCTACAGGCAGCACATCACATAGAACCTTGTCCTTATATCTCCCTATAAGGAACTCTACCCAAGCTTGCTCATTGACTAAGACATGTTGTCCCTTATTGAGCCATGTGACCTTGTAAGGATGGGTGTGGGGTATCCTTGTCATGCCTAACTTGCTGAATGCTTCTTCTAACACAATGTTTTCAGTAGACCCTAAGTCCATGATGACTCTACATACTTTTCCCATCACCTTACATTTGATTCTAAATAGGGACCTTCTTTGGCTTGGCTCTTCTTTAACCAGCTCCTTGATCAATGTTCTCCTCATCATGAGGTTCTCCCCTTCTTCTGAATTTAGTGGTACCTCAGAGTGTGTCTTTGCTACATTTGTCTCTTCATGCACAAAATTAGTTCTCTTGTTACCTCCTTCAAAAGTAATACCCTTCTCTGGACACCTATAGGTAGGGTGTTCCATTTGGTTGCAATGATGACATTTCATATTGGCAAAGTAATTGCCTCTTCCTTGTCCACCACTTCTTCCTCTGAAATTTGAGTTCCTTCCTCTACCACCTCTTCTAGAACTCCCCTCTTGCTGCTCAGTGTACTTGACTTCTCCTTGTGTCCTTGATTCTAAACTTCTTCCACCATAGCCACCTCTTTATCCTCTACTATCCCTTCCATTACCTCTTCCTTTGGAGGTTTTTTCTTGTTTTCTTTTTCCTTTCTCCTCTATCTTCAAGGCCATTTGATAAAATTGGTAGATGGTTTTGAAGTTTACAAGACTCATGTCTTCTTGAATTGACCACTTGAGTCCATTCAAATATCTAGCTAGCTTGATGCTTTCATCCTCCACCACTTGTGACCTTAAGCACAACTTTTGGAACTCTTCAGTGTATGCTTGGACATCCAAATCTTTCTATCTAAGGTTGTGTCTTCTTCTATGCTAGTGAACCTCATAATCATCAGGCAAGTAAGTCTGCTTGAACTTATTCACCATTCCCTTCCATGAGACTATAGGACTCTTTCCTTCTTTCTCCCTTTCAGTTTGAACAAACTTCCACCATGTGAGAGTTGATCCTCTCAACCTTAACTTGGCCACATTCAATTTTTGGGCCTCTATGATACCATCACATTTGAAATGATTCTCTATACTGTCAATCCAATCCACAATTGAATCTGGATCAATTTTTCTGCTAAAAAATGGTACACCCTCCAAAGCTTTGCCACTTAAAGCCTTCAATGAATTTAAGAAGGGTTTTTGGTCACTGACAGGGTCAGCAGTTGGAGCTTCCTCCTCTAAATCCACTCCCTTCTCCCTTGCTTCTTCTTCTGTGTGATCTATCTTATCTTTCATCTTATCATCTTTGTCTTGGACTTCTCCCAAGAGTTGCTCCATTTGATACAACCTTTCTCTTAATGACTTATTGTCTTCTTCTTGCTCATCCACCTTTTTGGCTAACTTAGCATTAGTCACCTTGGTTTTCTCTTCTACTGATCCAAATGGTGTATTCTCTCCAACTGATTCAGTAGGCTGAAACATCCACTACAAGCCTGATCTTTAATCAAACTCTGATACCAATATAATGTGAGAGTTCTAAGGCTTGCTAGCACTGCATCCAAGAGACCTAGCTTGTCTCTTCTAGGAACCTAATCTCCGCTAGGTCTTGATTGTCTTAGATGATTAACTAAGTCCAATTCCAACTCTCCTCTATGAGTTTTAATCCTTGTGCTTCACCTTGAAAGACTGACACCTTTTAGTTAGTTCAAATCTTCACTTCTCCTACTACACTTAGAAGGATCTAAGTGCCAACACCACTCTAGAATTCAATGATTCATTTTAGGGGTGATCATCATCATGGAAACATTCCATTTACTTCCATTTGGATCCATTTTGAGGGATCTCATAACCATTTTCAGTCGAGTCCAAGTTTTTGTCTTCAAGAGGCCTAATTGGGCTTATTTCCTTGTATCCTTTTACAGTGCCTTTTTCCCAATTATTTCAAAACTTTCCCAAAGAAGTTGAAAATCCAAACCCACATTCAGATACCATTTATAATTTTACAAATTTTTTTGTAGGTTTTAGTCTCCTAGACCCTCCGTACATAGGGTTCCTACAATCTAGGTCCAATAGGGCTAATAGGCCTAATTTCTAGGACTGTCTGCAACATAGTTGAAATATTGCTCAAAACTTGGTCTCAGGGATTGGTATGAACTCAACCATCATAGTATGCCAAGATATTACCATACCCTATTTGGAACTATACTTGGTCCATACAGTACTTCTCTACCCTGTAAGAAATCTTCAGTTCTTCAGCACTAAACCTCTAACCGAGCACTGTCTGCTTGCCTAGGGCTTAGTAGTAAAAATAGCTCTCCATATTCCTAGGACTCCTAATCCTAAACATATATACACTACTAACTCTCATAATATATCCATCCATCCTTAGGTGTTTCCCATGGATAGATTTCATGGGGGATCCATGAATCGACTGACTGGTTAGGACAGGACCAGTGAACTTGCAAAACTAAAAATAATGTAGTTACGACCTTCGACTAAATATAATAAACATTCTTACTAAATGAAAAACACTTAAAACTATCCTATGAACACAAATAAACAACTAAACTAAGGCATTCAATCCATTATATTATGACTGTCTCATCAAAATGCTTGGGTTTTCTGAATACAGAGTTGCAGAGCTACTATTCAATATTCAAAACTTGTTACAATGCATGACTCTCTTCGAGATTTGTGTCTTGGGTAACATTAGATGCCATCTCCATGATTCTAGGGAATCCTATGTAACCAATTTTCAAGGGAATCATATGTAACCAAGTTTCATGCAACAATTGCAATCATTGCAAATGTTGTCATAGCAACTTTTTAGCAACTTTTGGCATCTTTACCATTATGCCTCCTCCCTAAGTTTTAGGAGCTCTAACCTCTTCATTTCAAGGATCCAAGATCATTTACGACCTTATGGAATCTCTATGAAATCATGAATGTGTTTAATACACATTGAAGACTCTAACTCAAACTCCTAACACTAAGAATTTAAAAACTACTAACAATGGCTAATTTGGTTAACTTAGTCCTAATGACTAACTCACCTAGCCCACATTGCAATGACCCTCTAAGTTCTCAAAACAAAAATAAATATCTTGACTTGGCCAATGTTAAGTACAAGCCAAAAATGACTAAACATGGAGGTTAGCCTAGGTGTGCTCTTGCACCAACTACACAAAGTTCCTTGTGGTGGGATGACTCAGTTTGGTTAAATGTGACAATGGTGATGGTTTCGACGAATCGGTAATGTGGTGTAGATGCACCACCTAGGGAATTGGCATAGATATTATTATCGATGTAGGGTTGGTCCTCTATGGTTAATTGGTCAAACATATCCTCAAGGTGTATAGTGTTGACTGACCAAGGGGAATAGTTTAGGATTGATGGTTCAAAATTGTGGAGGGATCTCCACTCGTACACATGGGAATTAGTTGTGGTAGAATCCTCATCAGATGTCTCACTTTAATTTTTATCTTACCTATCTTGGTTAAGGGTTAATTGGGAGTAAGAGGCTCTCACTTCATATGGTAATAACTGTTGGAATATATTATTGATTAAAGCATGTTTTGGGTTTTGCCCTCGGTGTAACTCTACTACTTGTTCATGATCAATGTGTATGTATCTGGTGGTAGGACTGGTTATGTTTTTCCCATAGCCTAACCCTCTCTTATCTCTCTAGGTTGGTGGTAAACACTATTCCATTAGAACTTGTTGTCTTTCCCCTAGACCATTCATACCATCATACCCAAACTTTTGCAGCATTATGTATCCGGCTCCATATGTTGACATGGGTATGGGTGCTTGAAGTTTGTCTTGTGGGTCTTGATACAACCATGTGTTAATATCTGGATCAAAAGGGTTCTCTTCTATAATTTATCCCCACTTGAAAAAGGTGGTGGGTGGACATCTAAACATAAGAGGTTCCAAGGTTTCAGTTGTGGACACTAGTCATGACATGCCATATGACCTTGGGCTTTATGGCATATTGGTGATAGTAAAAGCTTCCTCATAGCTATATTCACCACATCCATTTTCAGTAATAGATATCTTCTCCACTCTTCTTTTGACATCCTTGAGAATTGAATTTGAGGTGGACAGGATGCTTTCCTCTTGGTTTGAAGGAAATTGGTTGTCAGTATTGCTTTTGATGGTGTTACAATAATGGAATGGGTTTGGATCTCCTTCAATAATGATTTTTGCCCCCTGGTATGGGAACTTGATGCACTAATGATATGTGGAGGATACAAATTGCATCTTTTGGATCCATGGTCTTCCCAGTAACATGTTGTATCCCAACTCTAGGTATAGGATTTGGAATGGGGTGTTCTTAGTGATGGGGCCTATTCAGACTGGTAGTATGATAATACCTTTGGAAGACCTTTCTTCTTCATTATAGGCCCTAATATTGATTTTCCTTGTGACATCAATGTTGGATTTAGAGTAGCCTAAGTTCTTGATTACTTTTAAAGTACATATTTTTAATCTGGCTCCACCATCAACAAGGAATCTACAGATTTCATATTTGTGAACTTGGATGAGTAAGTGCAAGGGATTTTTATGCAAGGGTTTGTGCAACAACACATCATGGTCTGTAAAGGTTGCATGATTTTTGGAAGCTATGTGGTTCACCATTGTTTGGAATCTTTTCAGATTTTTGTCCCTTGGGATAGCTGCATTTTGGAGTGCTTGTTCAAGAGATTTCTTGTGTTACAGGGATATGCAAAAAAGGTCAAATATGGATATATGGGTAGGTGTGTGCTTTAGCTGATCTACGAGGCTTGTCTATGGATTATAAGTTGTAGGAGGATTAACTGGTATAGGTGATGTGGAAGGCACTCCTTGCAAGATAACTTTGGTATGATTCCTGGTGACAACACATTTAACACCTAGGTCTTTGATTATAATAGTAGCCACATGACTATATGAAGGGTATATGCAATTGATGGTGTTATCTGTATTGGCATAGGTGTATTTTACTTTTTTTGACTATCCACTAGACCCAAAGGATTTCTCTTTATTTTAATCATGGAATGTGTCATTAAATATTGTATGATCAGTGGTTCTTTTTGTTTGGGCATTAGTGACATCGATGACCCCAGTGTCAATTAGATCTCGGATGGAATTTTTCAATCAATAACAGTTTGGTGGTTTGTGTCCTTTTACTCAATGAAATTTTCATAAATCATTATCATTGTACCACTTTGGTTTGATATCACCATGTTTGTATTCTCTGATTTTAGGTAGAGTGATATTTTTGGATTGTATCAACTTTCTTAAGGTTGATTCTATCAACTCCCCCAATGGTGTTGAATATCATTTTGGAAATGAAAACCATTATGGGGGTTGTGCAGGTGTTTGATTTTTTGAAATAGTGGCCACTTGGATAGGGGATGGTTGGTTCTGAATGTGTGCTTGTTGAGTTGGCACCATGGGTTTTTGGTTGGCCTTAGGTGCTCCTTGCAGTGACACTTTGGGTTGGGCGTAGTTTATCATCTTTACATCAATGACACCATCACTAGTGACATTTTTTTTGTTCCACAATTTAGATTTATCCATTGTAGTTTTATTTGTGTTTGTCTGGGTAGTATCTACAAGGATACCTCATTTGAATAGGTTTTCCTCACAGTGAACTCCTTGTTCGATGAGTTGCTTAAATTTTGGAGTCAACTAGAATTTTTATTGTAAATGACATAACTAGAATCAGATTATCAATGAACCTGAACATGAGGTCTTTCTTGGGTATGTCATACATTATTCTATTCATAGTGTTCCTCCACCTTTGTAATAATTTTACAAAGGATTTTCCATCTTTCTGTTTAATGTCACAGAGGTCCTTGATGCTGACCTTGCGCTCGATATTATGATGGAAGTGAGTGATGAATTTTTATGCCAATTCTCCCCAAGAAAAAATGTTGTGAGGTAAGTGTGAGAACCATTCCATTGCTGGTCTAGCTAAGATTTTTGGGAACATTCACATTAGATATGTCTCTTCATGTGTGACCTCGATGCAACTAGCAAAGAATTCTCGGATATGTTCAAAAGAGTTGGTTTTGCCCCTGTATTTGTCAAATTTGGGTATCGATAAATGAGTTAGAAAGGGAGATATGTGCAATGAATGATCAAAGGGGCATGGGTACAAATCCTCTGTAGTGTAGGATTTGGTTTTCCCTTGATTCTGCATGTCCATCATTTGGGTTTGAAGACTCTGCAATTGTTGGATTAACATGTCTATTTGAGATTGAGATACAATGATGGCATTGAATTTCTGTGTCATTATAGGTATGAGGTTGTGCCTCTGTGTCCCTTTATTTGGGACATATGATCTAGCCCCTAGGATTTTATATTGGTTCCCCAACATGTGATTCTAATACTAGGGCATTTTATTGGCCCAAGATTGATTATGTTGTGCTTGTTATTGGGGTTGTTGGGCTTGTTGTTGCTGTGGTTGGGTTTTTTGCTAGTGGGGTTTTTGTGGTCCCTGTAAGAGAAAAGGCATAACCTTGGGTGGGCATTGTCTAAAAGTCAGAACCATAGAGATAGATCCCTATGGGATAAATTTATTGATCCCATGGCTAGCAAGGACTGACTATAGTAGCGAAATAGTCACAAAAGGGTTGCTTCTTGTTGGTGGAATTAAGGATGTAGCATGAGAGCTTGATGAGAAAGGCCATGAGGGTGAGGGTTGAGGCACACTAGTGACCATGGGTGAACTTAGTTGGGAGCTTGTCATTATTTTTTTAGACAACGTACTAGCTTTATTTGTAGAGCTAGCTTGATTGGACATAGTCTGTGCTGATGTCATTATCATCAAAGATGGAAATACTTGGGATTTCACAGTTTCCATTTGAGAGGGTCGAGTAGTGTTTTAACCTACAAGAGGGTTCTCAGGCCATATGGTTGACACATTAAATTTGGTAGGGATTTTGAATCCATTCTTAATCAACATGGCTAAGAAACATTCAATATTTCTCTCTACCACGATGTCAACAACATGCGCAGAATAGGAATCTTACTCTATGTCTTCGAGCTCCTCCTCTAGGACATCATGGAACAATGTTTGTCTATGGGGATGCTCAATGAAAAGAGGACATATTTTTGAAAGGGTCATCCTCTTTCTCTTGTTCCCAAGGGGGAAATCGGTTGATATAATACTAATTAGGTTGAGTTTTATCCTCCCACCTAGTGTAAGGCCCTCTATAAGGTGTGTGAGACATAGTGTTGTCTATATTTTGTGACTAAGACAAGTCATATAAATAAAATAGAAAAGGATAACCTTTCTAGGAGAGTCTGAGTTATATTTGGACAAGGGTCATTCTAAGGACAAATGTTGATTTATCTTGATCTCAAAGACTTGGTGATGTAAGAACAAGATTCTTGACTACTACCTGGGACAAACTCACTGATAGATATATGATAATTTTGAGATAACGAGATCAAGATATTTCCAGGATGAACTTTTAAACTCACAATGTTTGGACAATAATCATGCTTTCAAAGAATGAATGATCTTTAAAGTTTAGATATTCACACAATGTTCTTCATGTTTTTCTGGGATAGACACTAATATTTTACACAGAATGAGGAGTCTTTTCAAGGTTTTTAGAAAAAATATGTGTTTTAGAGTCTCAGGTTAGGTGTGTAAAACTTCCAGCAATTATGGTAAAGTGATAGGTTGATTGTGGTAATTAATCATCGATTATAGTAATTGAAATGTCAAATGCGGCAATAAGCATGATGATTGTGGCCAAATTATGTTAATTGTGGTAGGATGCAATCAATTGTAGAAAATGGGAGATAGTCTAAAAAAATATTTCTAATAATTGGCTTCACTATTTGATGTTGACACTCCATAATTTAACACGTTTGACTCATCTTGATAGTTTTGATGTTTGTTTTACATTTTAGAGACTAATCAAAGAACAAAAACAATGGGCAATGTGTTTTTTAATCTAGCATGGCTTTCGATACAAGGACAAATAGAATAATCTAAGGAAAAGTTCACTTTCAAATACAATGTTATAGTCCCAATGCTTGAATGTTTGTTAGCTCACACAACAAGTGTCACACTACTAGGACATGAAGGTTCACAATGTAGGCGCCTGTGTTGTTTCCATTTATAGATATTGTTTTCGTGATAGTGAAGATCTCTTTCACTAACACAATACCCTGGAACACATATGTTGGGAATCTTGGGGGGAAATTCTACAACCCCTCTCACTATAATAAGGTATTTTTTTGGAGGTGAATTAGGTTGGCCTCTATTTTAACAAGGTTGTAGTAGGTTTCATGGCATCTATCCAATTAGTTTGTATGTGTGTGAATCACTTAAGAGCCTAGTTGACCATGCTAGCTACTTAGGGATATTCACCCGATCTAGGATATCATCAACACACCTTCCTCAAGATTGGCCATATATAAAATGGAACTTTGGTTCATGTCTTCTTTATATACTGATCAAAAGGATTACCAGTTTAAGGTCACTCTTCAAGGAAAAAGTACATTCCATAGACAGCCCTCTCTAAAAATTATAAAGGTTTTTAATCTAACAGATTGTGCAAGTGCACCAAGGAATCAAGACACAAGGTTAATTGATTAAACCCCAAAGTTTGAAATGTGAACTAAGATAATCACCCATACAAGCACACGTGTGCAATTTCAAAGCCCAAAGTAGGTGATGATTTGATTGTTCAATTTTAATGCACCAAATTGAAAGATTTTTTTTCCTTTTTTCAATTCTTAACCACCACGTCAATTTTAAGCACCAATTTTAGAAATGTGAAGTTCAAGATGTTTGGCATACAATGTTCTTTTTAAGCACTAAAATGACAAATGAGTTAATTTTAGTTGTTTTTTTGAACTTTTCCTCACCACAAGCTGTGAAAAAATGTGATTAGTACCAAAAGCATCTAATTTAGAATTGAAGAATAACCCGTAGCTCTGAAATTGTTAAGACTGCTAAGACTAATTGTGACCTTGTACTTAGCTGCAAAATGCTTGATAGAATCCAGATATTTGTTGTAAGCTTTGCTTTGATCTTTTGCTACAATGGATAAGATGGCTCTTTGTTACGTTCCATAATTTTTGGTCCTTCTTATGGTTTCTCTTAGTGATCTAGCACCTAGGATGCGTCTGATTACCCTTTTGGTCATTTGTCATTGGTCAATCCTGCACAGAAACTAAGAAAACAATCTTATTTTAAGAGAAAAATAATGAATTTGAATTAGATAAGAAATATTTTTTTCAATTGTGGTAATTGTCTATCAATTGAGGTAAAGTTCTATCAGATGTAGCAAGATACTATTAAATGCGGTAAAGCACTTTCAACTGCAGAAAGATGCTGTCGATTGTGGTACAAATCAGTCAATTGCAACAAACTCTATGTGATTGCGGTAAACTATTATCAATTGCAGTACAGATTGGTCGATTGTGCCACAGAGAAAGATAATAGAGCTTAGAATAATGATAGAATATAATTGTGAAACCCTTAAACTGATTGCGGCATTAAACCAGTCAACTACGGAAAACTTTTGTCAATTGTGGTAAAATACCAGCGATTGCAAAATTAGAAGGATATCGAGAAAAAATGAAAAAGAAATTTTGTAGCCATATGGATGAGGTCAAAAAGTTATGTTTTTCATCTACAAGTGATATTTGGGCTGTTTGATTACCGTCGGGTTCATTGAAATGTCATAGGATCAAATCTGGCTCCACACAATCTCAAGTTAATGAGTGAGGGTTAGTAGCACTGATTTGAAATGGAGAGAAATCAATCAAATAAATACTAAGAATGAAACTAAAAACAATAAAATAACAATCAATAAAGGAGGAATACAAATAAATGCAAACCAACAAGGCTTGAATCTTCTATTTTCTCTCTCTACTCCTTCTGAAACTTTGTTTGTGTGATGCTTAGTATTGGTGTGGGAAACGTCTATGACTTGGGAGCGTTGAGAATATGATATTGAATTTTTTTATTGCAAGAAGGATTGATGCTTGAGCCAATTGGACATAGTAATGGCACATGTGAGCTTGAAATCCTGGATGTTTGATCGCAAGAAGGCTTGATGCTTGAACCAATCTAATAGAGTAATGGCGCACGAAAGCTTGAAATCTTGGATGTATGATTGCAAGAAGGTTTGATTATTGAACCAATCTGATAGAGTAATGGTGCACATAAGCTTGAAATCCTAGATGTATGATCCCAAGAAGCCTTGATGGTTGAACAAATTTGACAAAGTAATGGTGCACATAAGCTTGAAATCCTAGATGCTTCAAATGGTTATGAAGGGTTGATTATATAGAATATGGAAATGATAAAAATGGTTGAGATCAATCCTAGATATAGGAGAATGAATGGTTGAGATCAAAGGGAACTAAAGAAGCCATCAGTAAACTCCACCTCCTCAATTGGGAGAGAGGAGATCAAATTTGGTTAACTGAACAACTAATTATGAGTTACCTTTAGAACTGAAGAGGTAATTTAGAGTTACCTTTTTGAACTGAAGAGGTGAGTGGAGTAACCCATGTAATCAGAGATCTGATTAAGAGTTATCTTTTTGAACACCAAGAAAGGATTTAATTGAATATTTAATTCATTTTTATAATTAAAGTATTGAACATGTGAGATAATTGAATTATTTTTGGTTTTAGAATTGAATTATTGAATGAAATTAAATTAATTTATTGAAATTAATTTAATTAGTAGAATTAATTAATAATTTTAAATATTTAAATTTAAACTTTAGGAAATTGATTTTAATTAATTAATGAAGATTAATCAATTAAGGTTAATTAATTAAATAAAATATACTATTTAATTAATTTTGGTGATTTGATTAGATGATTTGAAGAATGAAATTAGAAGAAAATAGATATTAATTAATGATAAAAAAATGATTAATTAATAGATGAAAATTAGTGTTTTTAATGTAAAGTCGCAAGTATGTCCATTTTAGGGTGTCTACACTTTCGTTTCTTTCAAGCCAGATATTCAAAATGACAAAAGAGGGGTTGATCTCTGAAAGAGGTGCAAATCTGGAAGCTTTATGCAATAAAGGCAAAGCTTTGAAACAATCATAGAGATTATACCAATGGTTGTTGACCATTCGAGTCTCTGAATTATCCAATACCAACACTCAAGTGCAAAGGGACAGTGAAGGAATGAATGGTCAGATATTTCCATAAAGTATCCACATAAAGTACAAGGAGAGATAACAATGATCTGAAATCTATAAAGTCTAGCACTAGTAAGGACCCTAACTTGGATGGCCAACCAAACAAAGATGCCTCCCTTAGGAAGGCATGCAGAACTCTATAATAACTTTGTAGGCCAAGAATTAGTGGATTGATCAAGAAAATTTGAATTATGGCCAACCTTAATTGCGTATTGGCCAAAAGGAGATCCTAGCCAAATGAGTTCATCTTAAAGAGGAGATAAAATAATACCCCTGGAGGTGAGCTCTATATGGAGTTATTTTTCCAGATCAGAGGTATCACCTAATTCAGAGAGATCTTTCCAACCTGCAATACCGTCCTAAATATCTAAGTAGTGACATACTTGGTCACCCCAAAATTTCTTAAGATAATTATCTAGAGGGTGACAATCCCATACATGAGACAAGGGAGTATGCCCATTCCAAGAGTCCTTCCAAAACAAGGCATTTGAAGCATTATGAATCAACCAAGAAAGGGAGGGTAAGATGATGTCTGAGTACGAAACCATGAAATTCTAGATGGTAGACCCCTGAGGTAAAACTAACATTGTAAAGATCCTTTCCTTGTCATCATAACCAAGGTATTTCAACCTCATTAGTTTGTCCCATTTAGAATTTGGGTTTTAGTACAATTTTGAAAGCAGTTTAGCACCCAATGCTTTATTTTGCAAAGGTAGATCTGTTGGCAAGTGATGCTATTCTGGAGTGATATGATATACTTTAGGGTTTTCATTTATGGAAACACATCTGGAATGATGATCTCTTGAATTTGTTTATAGTTTTGGATATACAGATAGAAAAATGACTAAGTATAGTAAACAAAAATACAGAGCATAGAAGTAGAGTTTTAGATAGAGAAGAAAATATATGATGTATGGGGACATGCATTCTTAGAGGAAGAAATTTTGGAGTATGTATGACCATCTAGTAAGGTCTCTTGATTTTTTGTGATTATCATAGAGAGTTATAGTATCTTTAAGTCATGCGAAGACAAAGTAACAGGGATACAGGGTAGGTGAACAATCGTGATGATTGAGGGAATATGGCGTAGACTCCTAGCATGCTAAGTTGGATTGTGATTATGGATTACCTATTCTTTGGTAGGATAAGATCGCTGATTTTGTATTTACTCTTTGAGTATATATTAATTCTATTATGTAATGTATTAGAGAATTGAATGAATGATGTAATACATATATATAAAGAGCTTTTTGTAAAGAAAATGAGACAAGTTATGAGATGATATGAAGCAGAAGGAATGCATGGATGCATTGTGATGTAAGAAAGATGTGAGCTACAACTGGAACTATCTAAGAATATATGATTCTTATAATGTTCACTGAGAATTGATTATAACATAACTATTTCTGATTGTAAGAGCAATATGCTTAGTATACCTTTAACAAGGTTTTGTATTCCCCTAACAGAGAAATGTGCTAATGTAATATTCATCTCCTAATAGGGCTAGATCTCATAATAAGGAAACTATATTTTTAGTACATATTGGTGGGTACCATCCCCACTGGGTTTTTCCCTTGGAAAGGGTTCCCTCAACAATAATTCATGGTGTTATGAGTTATGTGGTGTGTGTTTATGTTCTTTCCATTTCATTAATTATATGGTTAAGTTGAAATTTATTAAGTTCATGTTTAAAGTGTTGTAATACTGATTCACCCCCCTCTAAGTATTACTTAATCCTAACAATTGGTATCAAAGCTTTTGGACCTTGGAAATAAATTTTAACATCTTAAGGGAGATCAAGAAGGATTTTAAAAGCTTGGAAGAAAAAATTGAAGTAGCACTTGAAGATCTTGTCAAAGCTAAAGAAGAGAATGGTGACTTGAAATTAAAATTAGGTAGAGTAGAGGGATTCATTCAGAAACTAAAAGAAAAACTTGGACTTTATAGAAGTCAGAGACAAGATCTTATGGTTAAGATAAAAGAGGACTAAGATAATGATAATTTAGATCTGATAATGTAGCTTGAGCAAGAGAAAGATACCTTAAATCTTGATTATGAAACTACTTCACTACGAATGGCTAAAGAGATTCAACAAGAAAATGATGCTAAGAAAAAAATTGAAGAAACCTTGAAGGATGCTAATATTCAGATAGGACAAATGAAGACTAAAATTGAACACTACAAGAACAAGTTGTTGTTGACAAGTTGAATTACTAAGGAAGCATGGCTTATTTTGTGTTGTCAATCATGGCAACAAATTCATACTAAGTTTCTGTCAAAGATAACTTAGAAGATGAAATGACTAAGTACAGAAAATAGGACAGACAGAGAGATACAAAGATCAGCACATTAGCGCACATGTTAGAGATCACACCAGAACATGTGTGCTTAGGTATATAATCTATGATGTATATACATTCTATATCCAAATGTGCAAGGTATAGAACTTCAATAATGAAAAGATACAGATAGATTAGTACACTGCAACCCAGGAAATAGTCAAGAATACAGATCACAGAAGCCGACTACTGTTTTGATCAGCGTGTATTATTTTGTGATCCTAAGGCTAAGCACCTTTAGTTATAAGTTTTTTATGATGTAATTAATGTTGTTGTAAACACGCTTGAGCCGACTTGTTTGGAAGCATTGTATATTTTGTTAAGAGGCCGACTAAGTGTTATGTTTTGGGTCGCGCCTATTCATTTGTAATGATATAAGTATGTAATGTTGCAACGTGCATATAGAAGTGGATTATTGTGTAAGAAGTTACAGAGGGATAGTATAATGAAGTCAGAAGATGATATATCTCTTTGAAGGAGTAAGAGCATCCACACATACATGAAACTGATCAGACAACAGTGTCACTACAACAATTCATTTTTGATATAGTGCATATCAACAATCAGAGGGTTGTAGCCTTTTTTTATTTGGGTAGTGTGCCTTGGACAGTGAGTCCACCACCCCTAATAGGGTTATTGTAAAAGACTCTTAATAGGGTCCAACCCTTAACTGGGTCATTGTACTCAATTTGTAAAGACTGCTTCTAACAGGGCAAAGGAACTTTAACAAGTTCATTATACCTAGTATAATATTTTGTGGGTACTAATCCCCACCAAATTTTTCCTCTGATCAAGGTTCTCCGTAATCATATCTTGTGTTATGTGTTCTTGTGTTATGATTCTTTGAATGCACATTTGATATATGTTTAATTGGCTGAAATATAAATAATTGATAAACACTGATTCACCCCCCCCCTCTCAGTGTTTCTAACAATTGGTATCAGAGCTCTGGTCCTCTGAAAGAAAGTTTAACCACTTGAGGAGATCATGGAATTAGCTGAAGAAAAACATTTGAAAAATAATCTTGAATCAGCTCTTGAAGATCTTGATAGATCAGAGAAAGAAAATGAAGAACTAAGATTGAAAAATGATGGCTCTCAAATACTTATCAAAAGGCTAAGGAAAGATTTGAAAGATTGTTCTACTAGTGATCTAGGACAAATGGTCAAAAAGCTTAATGAAGAGAATAAATCTCTAAAGGATAAACTTGAAGATCTGGAGGAACAACTTACAGATAGCCAGAACACCATTGAAGACAAGATCAAAGAAAGAAAACAATTGGAAGATGAACTTCTATAGGCAAACATGAAAGTCTTGGAATTGAAAAACATGAAGAAGAAGTTGGAATCTGAATTAAAAAAAGCAAAGGGTAAGATTGATAAACTCCACACAAGTTTTGATTTGATTCAATCCTAGCTCAATGCGCAAAGAAAAAAGGGGAACACTACTGGTCTTGGATTCAGTACAGCACAAGATGAAAACAAATCATCACAAGAGAAATAAAAAACACTTGAAGCATCTTTAGAAGCTAAGAAAGTTGAAGATACTACAAAGGTTATATTTGAACCACCTAAAAGGGAAATCAGACAAGTTAACAGAACTTTTTATCCATGCAACAAACATGGGCATTTGGCAAGAGATTGTAAAGAGGTAAGACCTTTTAATGGTTATTGTTTCTCTTGTAATAAATTTGGTCACAAGGCTATACATTGCATAACAAGTCATAAGAATCAACATTAGTAGAATCACAGAAGTATGAATCAAAACAATTAGAGAAATCAACCTCAAAAGAATTTTTAGAACATTACATGTTAGATATGCAGCTACAATGGACACACAACAAAACATTGCAGCATGATGAGCAAGAACATCAGACCTCCTATAATTTTTCACACATGTGGAAAGGCTAGATATATCACAAGGTTTTGCTGATCCAAAAATCAAAAACAAGAAGATCCTAAAAAGTCTCTATTTGAAGAGAAAGGAGAAGTCAATTTTGTCTCAGCAAGTGAAGATTCAAGCAAAATTTGGGTTGAAGTAAAGAAGGACAAAGATGTTGAAAAAGTAGTTGATGCATCCACAATGGACGCACCCTCTACTTCTGCTTGAATAGACCTTATTGGTCTTAGGGGGAGCTATTCTAGCTCAGAACCCCTACACAGTTAGTGTACTCACTTCAGAGTATGCACCTTTGGATTCATGGTTAAAAGCTCAAATTATAGCTATATGCATTCACGCATTATCTAAATTACATCGGGATCAAAGTTTGAAAATCTCTATGTATGGTTGCAAGTATTAAATACGGCAGATCGTATAAAAAGAAGTTTGTATTTGATCATTCTCACATTTACATTCAAAGAGTAATAAATTGAAGAGCATTGGAGCACTAAGACATCCAGGCACGAAGGCATAGCAGTTTGAAAGTTAGAATGAATGGTTAATCAGTTTGAAATGAAGCCCTAGCCATCGCGCCATTTCAGAATTTCATGGAAACCCTACTTAAAAAATCACCAAGTAAGTAATGGTGACCCCAGTTGCATTTGATGTAGCAGAAAGGAAGAGATTCATATTTAAGAAGCATCCATTCAAGTCTATATTGGATGATGTGGAAGGAGCTTTCTCTAAAACCCTGATTGGCATTGTTCACAAGGAAGATATCCGTGCATACATATGCTGCAAGAAGGAATCACTGGGAGATGATAATATAGCTTCTCACATGGCAGCAATGCTAAACAAAGATTTCACATTCAAAGATGAGTTCGTACACCTACAAGATAACCCTATTGTTGAGTATTCAAATGCGCATGAGTTTGAAGAACCAAAACAGGTAAAAATCCTGTTGAGCAGAATTCATGACGATCTATTTTGGATTGGTGATGTCCCTATCTGTATCACCATAGACCTAATCCATCTATTGACTGGACTTCCAATGACTGGACCAGTATTTCCCACTAGTAAAGATGTTAAGAAGTAGATTGAGAAATTTTGTTTGTCAATAAGTGACAGGCATGGTATGACAATAGACCCCATCAAGGAGGATGACATCAAACTCACGACAATGATACTTGGTTACAAGTTCCAGCAAGCAAGTAGGTTGAATAGTGTATCTGCAGCAATAATACTTGCAGCAATCAGAATAGTAAAGGATAACACTTAGTACAATCTTTGTGAGATCTTGCATGATCAGTTGATTGAAAATATCAGAATCATCAAACATGATAGAATTAAAACATTCAGGTTTGGATCTCTGATCATCTATTTGTATCACCATATAGTAGGAAAGGTTGTAGACCTCTATCTAGACAAAGGAAAACCTACAATGACTAAAATATCTCTTAAAGACATAGTAGAAAGCAGTGCAAGAGATAAAATAGATATGGACATAAAGATATTTAGGGTTAAAATGTAGAGCAGGGTCAGACTATCTGAGAAGATAGTTGACAAGTACAGGGATACAATATGTTCTATGGTTGAAACAGATTGCACATGCATGGAGGCTGTTGAGCCTTGAACTAAGTGGATTCATCCACTAGGATATGAAGTTGAAGACCATGTGCTAGAGGGATATGTGCAGGTCTTATTGTCAGCACCTATAGACCCCAATGAACCTAGATGGGGAACATACAAAGAAAAGATGGATGAAGTGGAAATTGAACTAAAACTTGTTGTTAATAAAAGGAAAGCATCTAGAACTACATCTAACATATTGAAATCTCATGGAGTCACTCGAGAAGATTTGAATAAGGCCAAAGAAGCCAAAATTGCTAAAGTTAAGATTGAGAAGACTAATGAATCTCAGAAGAAGAAACAGAAGAAAAATGAGGAGAGTACATCTGTGCCTGCTACCACCATTGACTTGGATACATCTCCACCTTCTATTCCTATCAAGAAACCCATAGGAAGGAAGCAAGCTGCCACAGGTCATCCATCTTCAAGATCCACAAGGAGCACTACAAAGAATACACAAGCACCTCCTAAGGTAGGTTTCAGACCAAGCTTGAACATATTGAAGAACATGATTATTGTTCAGGCTTAGAATTGTCACCCTAACTCAGGCATTAGGGCTACATGACAATTCCATCCTAACAATGGAAACCTCTCCTAGCTGTGGGTAGACTATGGATGAAGAGGAATCTCCAGATTCTAGGCC
>MU224460.1:38460-85028 GCA_018584345.1 Thuja plicata | reverse complement strand
TTTCTCAAATGATAATATCAAGTCCCTTTCATTTAGATATCTGATTTGAAGAATAACATGCATCAAAATGGTCATAAATAGTAAAAGGTTTCGTGTTTAGAACAAGTCCCTTTAATACTATTCTTCATATATTCTTAATGAATATTTTTCTCATTATATTGATTTCAGAAGACTGATATGCAGTTTTGAAGAGAATTGATTGTATGTTGTTTGTTGTCCCTTGTATTGCTTAGATCCAGTTGGATCTCACACTTCCTCTTTTATGATGCAGAGAAACCCTAAAAGACCTAAATGCAGATGATGGTGGACTTTGAAGACCTAGGACCTAAAGCAACCAGCAAAGAAGATGATGCAAGCAACAATTACTACAAGGCAATGCAAGGGACCCCTAATCCATACTTTCAATTATGCTTTATCCTGCAATGTACTATTAATTTGATAAAGAAATATGAAGCAACATTTGTATAATTCATTCAGCTCTAATGTACAATGTAATTGATCAAATTGTAATTTGGAAATTCTTGAAACATGATGAAGTTTTAGAGTACAAAATGACATCTTTTGTTATGAATGTAATTACAAAAATGATTGTTAATAATACTTGAAGGATACTATTAAAAGGACTTTTCCTAAAAATGCAATCTTTCCTATTTATGATTTTTTTTATGCATGCTACAAATTAGGATAACAATTATAAATGAAGGTAGATTGGATACACTTTCAAAGGTCTATGACAAATATACAGAAGTTGATAAGACAAAGATACATTACATGGTTATATCTCATATGATCAAGTTTAAGAAATTAGTTCTTGAACTTAAGACAGTGATACCAGATAACTTATGGAATGTATTGGAAATTATGAAAAGACATGCTATTGAGGAAGACATGAAGATTAGAGAAGAAACTCTAGATACTCTTCTCGTTGTTTGTTCACATGATGAGAAGGCTATTTTGCTAGATCTTGTAAAACCTCATCTCCGTAGTAAGACAAGAACTTTACAGATAATGAACAAGGAATATGAACAGGTTGGAAAGGAGACTAAAAAGGCATTTGCACAAGTCTTTATGGATAGACACATGTATCCACCAACGATGCCTACAAAAAAAGTTACTCTAGCTCCTCCTAAATAGGATACAACTCCAGTAATTCAGATTGCACCCATAACAGGTCCACAGGTCTCTATGCCCACAATGACGATAAATTCTAAGAAAACTAAAGACACAAAGGACACTATAGTGATTGATGATGTAAATATTTCTATGACAGCTTCAGATAATGATATGGATAAAGTTGATGAAGCCTTTGATAACACCAAGGACATGAACATTGATAATACACATTTACAACAGGATGAAGTTCCTTTGATTGATCCAATATATTTGGATAAGGAGAAAGATATTCAAGTTGATGAGTCACTAGTTAAAGAGGTACATATCAAAAGTGAATGTGTAGACAAAAGTCAGAATACTATTTTTTCACCATCCACCTCATTGTTGTCAAGGTTAACTCCTGATTCAGCAATTTTTGACACATGTGAAGAAGAAGACCTCATTAAGATCAGTGTCCTTGCTATGGAAAAGGAAAAGGATAAACATGTGATGAGGAACCCACACTTTGTTGAATCAATAAACATTCTGAATGAGTTAGTTCCTGCTGATAAGAAAGTTGCAAAAATTTCAAACTATTGAACATGTGGATAGTGTACTAACAAACTTCATGTCACACTTCACCAGCTTAGTAGAGACAGCTACTAAGATTGTAGAAGATGAGTATAAGAAGGAAAGATTGAATGAAGTGGTGAAGAACTTTACCTTGGATCTGAACTCTCTGAAGATTGGACAGTCTATACTGAAAGAGTTGGCAAAAAAAGGGAAGAAAGTTATAGCAAACTGCATGGATAGAGTGAAGCTCACCTCTGAGCACACTAAAAAGATAGCTAAAGAAGAGGAAATGGTGGACAACATAAGAAAATCTATTGATAATTCCACATAGGACATGAACATATGCAATAACATCTACCAAGGACAACTGGACAAAATTGAGAAGGCAAAGATTGAAATAAGCAAGATAAGAGTTAGACAAACTCAATTGAGAAATGCACTTGCGCCTTCATTAGAAGTTCTTATTGAGAACATCAAATAGATAGATGACATAATGAATACTTATGATCAAGGTCCTTGCTTGGATCTAGTGAAAATGGAGAAGTTAACATATGCTTTATGCGCGCACCTCCAAGCAGTTGATACAATGAAAGCATTCTGGCAGAAAGAGATTCAGTCTCTTCAAGTTGTGTACCTTGATGTATATATGGAGTAAGTATGAAGACTTATATTTTTTTTCACACATTTTTCATTCATGTCAAAGGGGGAGTTGTATAGAATGTGTATATGTGGAGTAGTATATATGTATATATCATTAAGTTATGATATACAATCATTTTTGAATGAAGTCATTTTGAGTAACTTAGCCACATTCCTTTGTTGCCATAAATGACAAAGGGGGAGATTTTTGGAAAGTTGAATTCTTGAGGAAGAATGGATTATTTTGTGTTGTTAATCATGGCAAAAAAGTCATACCAAGTTTCTGTCAAAGATAACTTAGAAGATAAAATGACTAAGTATAGAAAACAGGATAGACGGAGAGATACAAAGATCAACACATCAATGCACATGTTAGAGATCACACCAGAACATGTGTGCTTAGTTATATACTCTATGATGTATATACATGCTATATAAAAATGTGCAAGGTATAGAACTTCAGTATGGAAAAGATACAGATAGATTAGTACACTGTAGTCCAGGAAACAGTCAAGAATACAGAGCACAGAAGCTGACTACTATTTTGATTAGCGTGTCTTATTTTATGATGCTAAGGCTAAGCACCTTTACTTATAAGTTTCTTATGATGTAATTAATGTTGTTTTAAACATGCTTGAGCTGAATTTTTTGGAAGCGTTGTATATTTTGTTAAGAGGCCGACTAAGTGTTATGTTTTCGTTCGCGCCTATTCATTTGTAAAGATATAAGTATGTAATGTTGCAGCGTGCATATATAAGTCGATTATTATATAAGAAGAAGTTGAAAAGGGATAGTATAATGAAGTTAGAAGATGATATAGCTCTTTGAAGGAGTAAGGGCATCCACGCATACATAGAACTGATCAGACAACAGTGTCACTACAGCAGTTCATTTTTGATATAGTGCATATCAACAATCAGAGGGTTGTAGCCTTATTTTATTTGGGCAGTACACCTTGGACAGTGAGTCCACCACCCCTAACAAGGTTATTGTAAAAGACTCTTAATAGGGTCTGACCCTTAACTAGGTCATTGTACTCAATTTGTAAAGACTGCTTCTAATAGGGCAAAGGAACTTTAATAGGTTCATTATACCTAGTACAATATTTTGTGGGTACTAATCCCCACCGAAGTTTTCCTCTGATCAAGGTTCTTCATAATCATATCTTGTGTTATGTGTTCTTATGTTATGATCCTTTGAATGCACATTTGATATATGTTTAATTGGCTGAAATATAAATAATTGATAAACACTGATTCACCCCCCCCTCTCAGTGTTTCTATCAATTGTTGGAAAGTTGACTTCATGAGGATGCATGACTCATTTTGTTTTTTCATCATGGCAACAAAGTCATACTAAGTTTTTGTCAAAGATAACTTAGAAGATAAAATGACTAAGTATGGAAATAGGGTAGACAGAGATATACAATGATCAACACATCAACACATGTGCGAGACATCAAATCAGAGTATGGGCATTTAGATATATGTTCTATGAGATGTCTACACACTAAGTCTAGACACACATAGTATGAAATGATTGTACGGAGAAGTTACAGACAGATTAGTACACCAGCAGTCTAGAAGATAAAGCATGGAAGCCGACTAGTGTTTTGATCCATGTGAATTATTTTTTTATGTAACGGCCAAGTACCTTTGATTATATGTTTGTAATGATGTAATTGGTATTTTTGTAAACACACTTAAGTAGAATTCCTCAGAAGCATTGTGTATTATGTCTTAGGGCCCACCATAAGTCTTGTTTTGGGTCGTGTCTATTAGGGAATGAACATATAAGTATGTAATAAAAAGTTATGTTACAAGTGTCAAATAAGATGTAAGAAAAAGATATAGAAGAATAGTATGATGAAGTCAGTATATGATAAATCTATTTAAGAGAGTAAGAGCATTTGTGCATATGCGGAACTGATCAGACAGCAGTGTCATCAGAACAGTTCACTTTTGATATAGTGTATATCAACTATCAAAATGTTGTAGCCTTCATATTATTGGGAAGTGAGCCTAGGCAGTGAGCCATATACCTTTAACATGGTTTTGTGAAAATACTGCTAATAGGGTCAAACCTTTAACTAGGTCATTGTACTCATATTGTAAAGACTGCTTCTAACAGGGCAAAGGAACTTTAACAGGTTCATTATACTAGTACAATATTTGTGGGTACTAATTCCAATCAGGGTTTTCCTCTGATCAAGGTTTCCCCATAATCATATCATGTGTTATGAGTTCTTATGTTAAGCTTCATTAAATTTATGTTTGATTTATGTTTAAGTTGCTGAAAAGTAATAAATAGACAAACACTGATTCACCTCCCCCCCTCTCAGTGTTTCTAACAATTGGTATCAGAGCTCTGGTCCTCTAAAAGAAAGTTTAACCACTTGAGGAGATCATGGACCCAGCAGAAGAAAAACATTTGAAAAAGAATCTTGAAGCAGCTCTTGAAGATCTTGATAGATCTAAAAAAGAATATGAAGAACTTAGACTGAAATTTGATGGCTCACAAATGCTTATCAATCAATTGAGAAAAGATTTGAAAGATTGTTCTAAAAGGGATTTAGAGAAAATGGTCAAAAATCTCAATAAAGAGAATATGTCTCTGAAAGATAAAATTGAAAATCTGGATGAACAACTAATAGACAGTCAAATTTATATTGAAGAAAAGATCAAAGAAAACAAACAATTAGAAGATGAACTCTTGAAAGAAAACATGAAAGTCTTGGAATTGGAGAACATAAAGAAGAATATGGAATCTAAATTAACAAAAGCAAAGGATAAGATTGATAAACTCTACACAAGTTTTGATTCACTTCAATCTCATCTCAATACACAAAATTAAAAAGGTGACACTACTGGTCTTGGATACAGTATAACACAAGTTGAAGTAAATTCATTAGAAGAAAGAAAGAAAGAACATGAAGCAAAGAAAATTGAAAATGTTGCAGAGATTAAAATAGATCAACCTAAAGGGGAAATCAAGCAAGTTAACAGAATTTTTTATGCATGTAACAAACATGGTCATTTGGCAAGAGATTGCAAAGAGGTAAGACCTTTTAATGATTATTGTTTCTCCTATAATAAGTTTGGTCACAGGGCTATACATTGCAAAACAAATCAAAGAAATCAATCACACTAGAAACAGAGAAGAATGAATCAAAACAATCAGAGAAATCAACCTCAAAGAAATTTGTAGAACATTACATGTCTGATATGTAACTACAATGGACACACAACAAAGCAGTGTAGCATGATGAAAAAGAACATCAGACCTCCATTAGGTGTTGTTCACATAGAAGACATCCGCGCGTATATTTATTGTAAGAAGGAAACAATTGGAGATAATAGTATAGTCACTCTCATGGCTTTGATGATGAAACTAGATTATTCATTCAAGGACAAATACATGCACCTTACAGAAAACCCTATCTTCAAGTATTTGAATGCGCACGAATTCTACAAACCAGAATGGGTAAAAATCTTGTTTAGTAGGATTCATGATGGTCTTTTCTGGATTGGTGAAGTCCCCATCCATATTACTATAGACCTAATATACAACATGACTGGACTCCCCAATACTGGACCAATTCTTCCTACTGGGAAGGATGTCAAGAAACAAGTTGAGAAAGCATGTCTATCTAGAAGTGACAGACGCCGCATGACAATTTTTGATTAAGGTAAAAATAGGTTTTGAAAGGACCCCAAAAACTTTTACAAAAAGCAACTAGAGATAATCATCAAAGGAACATACAAACAAAGAATGCCTGCATCGAATAAAAGGTAGGACCCAAAGAGACAACAATGACCTAAAATAGGAAAAAACAAAAACTACCAAAGGGAAGCACAACTTCCAGCACAATGACTCACACAATTTCCAGCAAAAAAACCAGACCAAAAGAAGAAAAATTATAGCATTTTCTAGTAGGCTTCCTCAGCCTCCTTCTATATCTCTTCCATTTTTTCAATGGACTCCTTCAGCTCCAACATCTCTTTCGAGATCTCAGGGACTTTTCTTTTTATTCCACTTTGGGTTCTAGAACTAGGGCCCGAGCTTCCAGCCTTTTCTTCTATGGTAATTGTGGTATTTTCTAGCAGGCTTCTTTCCAGATAAGTGTATAACACATTTAGGTTCTAAATCGACACTTGCAGCCCATCGTTACTATGCTTAAGGATGACCTGACTCATGTACCCATTGTGGATTATTTGTTCTTTCATCTCTTTTATCTTTTCTTCCACTATCTCTTTAACTCTAGTAGTGAACTCCTCTTCTCTGTTGCTGTCATTTACCTTAATCATCAACTTTTTCTCCATTTCCTCCACCTTGGCTTTGAAAGGATCCATTGCCTCCTACATCTCAGTCAATTTTTGCTACATAATCATCATCTCCTCACTAAGCCAGTCTTCCATATTAACCCCATAGTCAACTTTAATTTTTGGGATTTTGTCATCTCTTTCAAACCCAACCTCATCTGGGCCCATTCTCCTTTTTTTACTGTTCCTTTTCTCTGCCTTTAAAGTTAGCTGCATCATATTACCCTCCTCACCTTCATCCTCATTCTTCTTCTCCTCTTTTTCATCTCCCTCTTTTTCATCTCCCTCAATTTCCTTTTCTTTGTAATTCACTTCTGCACCTGTGCCTTTGTCATCTGTAATGGGCATTTCCTCCTCTTCCATCTGATAGTTATCCTTTCTCAGTTGTTCCTCTTTCTCATTTTCCATATTCTTTTTATTAGTATCACTATCTCCATTGTTCTGATCCTCTTTGTCTTTTCCCTGATTCTATAGGTTTTCATCACCAGTCTTCTCCAACTTAGCCCTCTTCTTAGTTCTAACCCTTTTTTACAGACTCTATTTTTTACTTTCCTGTTTAACCTACCTCACGCTACCTTTAACCCTCTTAGGGATAGGTTCAAGAAGGTTGCGGGCATTCTTAGAAATAAGCAGAATGAGCCCCACATGGAGCACTAGATTAATGGATTTCTTTCTATGCTCCATAATGCTATTATGCAAATAACTCAGGCGATAGAAAGGGAACGAAATATTTTTACCATGTCTGAAGTGGTTGGCTAGGATGAAATGCAAATTGTAGATTTTAGAGTATCTATCATCCAGAGTAAAATACTCAATCATAACTATAAGAATGTTAGCCCAATGAGATTTGATTTTTTGGATATCAACATAATCCCCTATTCCTTTACTAAGAAGGGCTTCTTCATCTTTAGTTTTTGGGAAAATCTTGAAGGCTTCAGTTCTATCCCTCTTATTGTCCCTATAGAATTTCATGCCCTCACAAGGAAAGCCCATGATTTCTAAGATAACCCTCATGGAGAGGGTAAAATATTTCCCCCATAAATGCACTTTCTCATCCTTCCAACCCTCTGCAAACTATTTAGTTATCTCCGTATCCCAACCATGGAGCTTCTCCAGATACTGAGAAACACCTCCTTTCTTCAACCTTCTCCATACCTTCTTCTTCTCTTTCCATTTAGTACATTCAATCAGCTCCTCTCTGTTCAGTCATCCTCCCATATTTCTCATCGCTTCTTCAAAATGTTGGTACTTAGCAATATTGAGCACAGGTTTCAGGCAAGATTTACTATTGTGTTTGTTCCAGTTTGAGTTTAATACCCAGAAAGCATGCAGTGTCACTAATCTAATTAATCTTGTTTCCTTTGAATGATAGCACACATTGATTTTAATAATTAAAGATGACCTCATCATTAATTATGATTATTTATAACTCCTTCAATGGTATTCATCCTATTGTACCTGATAAGACTAGCCATCTCCATTTTAAAATATGCCTCACCTCGCCATGATTGCATAACATTCGAGTACACACCCACATTTTCTAAACCATCTACCATCATATTACCTTCTCTGTAAACATGTGAAATATGGTAATCTTCAAAATTGGACAATTAAGATTTTGTTTTTTTAATGATATGGCTTATTGTCCATGAGGATTCATGAATTCCTTTAATACAATTAATAATATTCAAAGAATCTCCCTCCACCCAAAGTTTGGAGAAGCCCATATCTTTGGCCAATATGACCACATGTAGGGCTGCCATAGCTTCAGCCATATGGTTTGTCTGATCTCCTAGCGGAGCTTCCACTGCTCCTAGACAATTTCCAGCCACATCCCTAATGAGGCCTCCCACTCTAGCAGACCCTGGATTCCCTTTAGCCTCCCCATCAAAATTCCCTTTAACCCATCCATTTGGAGGGGCACTCCATCTGGTATTTTCCCTCAAGTTTTTTTTTTTGTCTTTCTGCACCTATACATTCATAAGTATTTCTCTGATACAAAGAGAATTCTTGAAGGGGGATTCACTTGAAAGCTGATTTTTAAATTTTTCTAAGATACTTCTACAAACACTGTTAGCCACAATTTGAAGGGAGAGTTTTTTTCTCTAAAAATTCTATTATTTCTTTCTTTCCATATTCTCCATGTGAAATGGGGTAGACTAAGCTTCCAAAGATCTTTGGCTTCTTTACCCTTAAGGGGACAACTCCATTGTTTAACCATGTCCTAGAAGTTAAAAGGTTTGACCCACTCCAGGTTAATTACAATAAGCACTGAGTTCCAGACTTTATAGGATTAGGGACAATGAATCATTATATGATTATAGTTTTTAGCTTCAGAACAACAGAGGATACATCTATTAGGCATACTGAAGCCCCTTTTTCAAATATTATCCACTGTAAGGATTTTATTCTAAACAAGAAGCCATAAAAACATGTTAATTTTAGGAATAAGGTTGTTGTTCCATACCTTACAGCTAGAAGAGTAGTTATACTTTTGGTGCAGAAGGACAAAAGCAGATGAGACAGAGAATTTTCCATTAGCCTCTGGCCCCCAGTTTAATGAGTCTTTTTTATTAGGTCTAATAAACTAGGGGGAAAGAAACTTACTGACCAAGTGGAGAAAATCATCAAAAGAGATGAGGTCTACCCATTTATCATTGATCCAGTAATCAAAAACCTTCTCTCCAACAATGTCAATACAATCCACAATCATAGGCTTCCATTCCTACTTGTCACTTAGAGCATCTTCCTTTAGCCAGTTATCTATCCAGAAGTTTATTTTCCTGCCATTTCCCAACTTCCATCTAGCCCCTTTACTGATCAGATCCCTAATTTTTCTAATACTATTCCATATGAAAGATCCATTAATCTCTAAAGGGTCCCTTAGCACTTCCTCCAGAGAGGTTAAGTGGTACTTTCTCTTGATGATGGCATTCCATTCCTTCTCTTCTTCAAAGATTCTCCAGCACTGTTTTGCTAGTAGAGACTTATTTGTGTTTTTGATACTTCTTATTCCAAGCCCTCCCCATTTCTTGGGTTTACACACCACCTCCCAAGCCACAAGGCTTAACCTCTTCTTCTCTTCCACTCCAGACTAAAGAGACCTTTTCTAAAAATTTTCAATCAAGTCAGCGAATTTTTGAGGTATTTTAAATAGACTCAGGGCATAGACTGGAATATTTTGAAGAGTGGATTTTAGAATTTGAACTTTACTAGCTTGGCTAAGGGTAGCACCTTTCCATCCTACCAACTTATTATTAAATTGGTCAATAATGCTATTCCATAAAGCATCATCTGGTTTAAGGCATAGGGGGAGACCCAAATAAGTAGATGGAAGATTCCCTATCTTACATCACAAAATAGAGGAGATCTTCCTTTGTCTTTCTTCAGGGGTGTTACAAAAAAATAAAGAACTCTTCTCCCAGTTAATAGATTGACCTGAAGCTTTACTGTAATTGTTCAAAGCCTTTTTCATGTTCCTGGCTTCCAAAACAAAGGCTTCTCCCATCATAATTGTATCATCCACAAATTTCTCATGAGAGAATTTATGTTGAGCCGAAGAAGGTTGGAGACCAGAGATCTAACCAGATAAAACCATGCTTTCAATGGATCTCCCAAGACTTTCTGCCATTATAGAAAATAGAATAGGGGAGATGGGGTCACCTTGTCTAAGCCCTCTAGAGGGATGGAAGAAGATGGAGGATCCTCCATTAACCAGCACTGAGGAAGACACCATAGTGACCAATTGCATTATCAATATTATCACATCATTATCAAAACCAAAGGAACTAAGAATTTTAGATAGGAAAGACCAGTCCACTCTGTCATAAGCTTTAGAAAAATCTAATTTCACCAAAAAATCCTATTTTTTAGGGCTTGAAGGAAATGAATATTCTCATGCACAACCATAATAGAATCAAGAATTTTTCTACCTGGGACAAACCCATTCTGTTGAGGTGATATAAGATTTGGCAATAATCTCAAGATTCTTGATGTCATAACCTTCGAGATGATTTTATAAAGAGAATTGCATAGGCTTATGGGTCAAAAATCATCAACCGTATCCACTCCATGTTTTTTAGGGATGAGAGAAATAAATGTTGAGTTGATTTCTTTGAGAATAGATTTGGTACCATAGAATTCTTTGACCATAGAGTACACATTTTTCCCTACAATGCTCCAAAACTACTGGAAGAAGAACATCTGAAACCCATCCAGGCCAGGAGATTTCTCTCCTTCAAAGGAAAGGACCACCTTCTTGATTTTAGCCTTAGAAGGGATAGCTCTTAAGAGGGCATTAGAATCAAAGTCCAGGATGTGTGGAATAGAAGTTAGTAGATTCCTCTGCTCAACCATGTCTATGCTCTGATCTTTAGAAAGTAAAGAAGAAAAATAGCTCACCATTTCTTCCCTAATTTCTTCTTCTTTGGATATTTTACCATTTCTAGTAGATAGAGATTGGATTTTATTATGGCCTTATGTCTAAGAGTAGTGAGGTGAAAAAATCTTGTATTCTTGTCTCCTGCTTTAAGCCAGAGGGATCTAGATTTATGTCTCCAGAAAGTTTCTTCTTTGGCTATGATATTATGAAGTTCAGCAAGGGCTATATTCTCTTGACTTATCAGAATTTTAGCTAACCCATTCCTTTGTATTTCCTCCTAAATTTCATTAAGTTCTATTTGGGATTTCATTTTGAATTTGAAGATATCACCATATATGTTCTTGTTCTAGCTTTTAACATTAGTTTTAATGTGAGCCAGTTTCTTGACCACTTTGAACATTCTAGTTCCTTCCACCTGAATACTTCACCACTCCCTAATTTTATTTTCCAAATCAGGATGGTCTAGCCACATCTTCTTAAATCTAAAAGGAGCATTTCTTTTTCCAAAAAATGGAGAGATATTGAGGGAAATAGGGAAATGATCTGATCCTATTCTTGTAAGGGAGGAAAGAGCATAGGAGAACTTAGTATACCATTTTGGATTTATTAGAGCCCTATCTAGCTTAACTTGTATCAGGTACTCTCCCACCCTGTAGTTAGACCAGGTGTAGTTTATCGCTTCTAGATCAACATCCATCAGCCCTTCATTGATAATGAAATTCATAAAGTATACTCTACTTTCCACTTGGGAAAGATTACCACCTTTTTTTATCTTCCTTCTTAAGAGGGGTATTGAAGTCTCCCATGATGATGAAATTATTATCTCTTCTTCCTTCCATCTTCTCATGCAAATTCTTCCATAGTTTAATTCTTCCTGTCTTAGTATTTGGGGCATACACATTGATTAGAGTCCAAGAAAAATTATCCTTTAAACTCCTTATAGAAACAACAATGAAGTTTTTATCTTCTGTAAGGAGCTTACAGTCATAATAGGATTGGTTCTAGAAGATAGCCAGACCTCCCGAGGCCCCTTCCAAACTGCTACCAATGCATTTTCCATGTTTAACCAGCTTCATTTTTTCAATCTTTTCTTTGCTCATTTTAGTTTCTTGAATAAATAGAATATCAGGTTTAGAGTCTCTAACTAGATTCCTAACTACATCTTTCTTATGAGGACTGTTAAGTCCTCAAAATATTCCATGAGATAATCTTCATTTAAAGATTGGGGTACAAACTTGATGGATAGTAAGTTGTTTTCCATCAACAATGTTTTGTTTAGCTTCCTCCTCCCTTTGGGTTTTTCTGATCTTCTTCCTTTTTCTCCCTTTGGAGTTCCAATATCAGCTTTTTGTTGTCTAGTTAGAACTCCTAGTTTTTGGCCTCCTACCTTCTTGCTTGATTTCCCCGTAGATGAGCTCTCAGCTTTCTTTCCAAAACTTAAGTTTGGTTCAAAGGTCATGTGCCTTCCCTCAAGGGATTTGGGGCTTTTCTTGTTTGATCCCTTCTTTGAACCCATAGTTGACCACAACTTATCCTCTGCTTCTTCCTCCTCCTTCTTTTGTTTCTCATTTTGGTGTGATATCACTGGAGTGTCAACTTTACTTTCCCTAATTAGGTCATTTGATTTCTTCTGATTTTCTTCTGAGTAGTGATTTTCCTTTACCACCATCTCCTTCTCTACTTCCTAATGCCTCTCTGATTCTTCTCCTTTTTCCAATGTTTCTTTGTCTTCTTTTATTTTATCATTTTGTTTAGTTTCTACAGTTTTAGTGCTTTCCCCTCTTTCTTCTTCTCTTGGAGAAACAAGGGTATCTAGCTTTTCATTTTCTTGGGCATCTTCATCATTTTTATTTTGCTGGGAGGCTTCATCCTTTCCTTCTAGCATGATCGGGGTTTCCAATGTTTCATCAGTATTTCTTTTCCACTCCATTCTTTGTCCTTTGGTTTCCTCCTGATTCTTGTTTTTTTCCTTTTGAGTTTTTTGAGGGTAATGCTTCACCCAATGACCTGATTTATTACAAGTGAAATAGGAAAAAGGCATCGATTCATATTCTATCTGTTGAATCCATGTCCCCAATTCTAACTTTAGGGATATCACCTGAGGAAGGTCAAGATTCTATTGAATGTTTACACATATTCTAGCATATACTTGTCTGGTTCTGGCTTTAGTCATTGGATCGATAGATAAAAGTTCCCAAAAAGAGCCAGCAATGACTATTAAGATATCTTCATGCCAGTATTCCAATGGCATTCCAGGAAGAAGGATCTAAACCGACGCCGCTGTGAAAAATCTTTCATTATAATCTAGACTCGTAGTCCACTTTTGCAGTGACAGAGAGGATTTACCCATCATCTAGGGTCCCCCACACAAAAATTTTGAAAGATCTTCCCCACTTGAAAACACAAAGGAGAAGAAACCTTTCGGCATTGCTGCTACATCAACTTGACCTTTTAGCCTCCATTTTTTATCCACAAAAGATCTAACTATATCAATGTTGGTCTTGGGCCAAAAAAATTTCCTACCAGGGTAGATTCCATGATAGAGACCGTATGTTCAACTAACTGATCTGGTATCTTAATACCAATCTCACCTTTCAATGGGTTAGATACAATATCCACTTTGGGGAAGATAGAATTACTCGATGCTTTTATGCCAAAGAGACCCACCCACTTGCCTTTTCCCAAATTCCCAAAATGATCATGTGACTTTTCTTGGGATAAATCTCTCCCTTCCTTCAAATTTTTTGAATTTTTTGCCTCTGGTCCCATATCTGATCCATTGTCCTCACTAGATAAAAGCAGCGTTGATTCTCCTACCTTTTCTGCTGATCTGATAGCATTCTCTTCTCCTTCATTCAAATATCCCACAGTAGAATCCTCAGCTTCCAGCTTCCCTCTAGAATCAGAATTCAAAATTTGAATTCCCTCCTCCTCTCTCTCTCCTAGTCCTCCTCCTTCCCTCTTGCGCTCCATCTAGAGTTCCTTTTTGAAATGTTGTTGAGGAACTTTTTCAACATTGACAATAGCATGGCATGATAGTTGATCCTATCAAGGAAGATGACATAAAACTTCTAACAATGATCCTTGGTTACAAGTTATAGCACACAAGAAAATTAAACAGTGTGTCAGTAGCCATAGTTCTAGCAGCTATCAAAATGGTGAAGGATAACACTCAGTTCAATCTATGTGAGATTTTGTGTGGTCAATTGATGGACAATATTTGATTTATCAAGCATGACAAGAACAAAACATTTAGGTTTGGGTATCTGATCATCTACTTGTATTTCCATATTATTGGTATGGTTGCAAACTTGTACCTACATAGAAGCAAACCTACAATGTCTCAAATTTCACTAAATGCCACATTAGAGAGTAGTGCAAAGGATGCTATGGACATGGACATCAAATCTTATAGGATCAATATGTAGAAGAGGTTCAGGATACCTGAGAAGATTGTTGAAAAGTATAAGGAAACCATATGCTTCATGGTAGAAACTAACTACACTTGTATGGAGGCAGTTGAACCCAGAACTAAATGGATTCATCCACTTGGGTATGAAGTGGAGGAACATGTATTGGAAGGATATGCACAGGTTCTTTTTTTTGTGCCCAAATATCCCAATGAGCCCAGATGGGGCACTTACAGAGAGAAGAATAATGTAGTTGATTCTATATTATATAGTGTTGATAACAAAAGAAAAGCATCCAAGATTACATCTAGCATTCTAAAAGTTCATGGAGTCACTCAAGAAGATCTTGACAAAGCTAGAGAAGCCAAGATAGCCAAAGAACTTGAGAAGACTAATGAGATCCAAAAGAAGAAGAAAGTAGAGAACACATCTGCGCCCTCTACCACCATTGACCTAGACTCATCTCCACCTTCTATACCAAGTAAGAAGTCTAGAGGAAGGAAACAAGCACCCACAAATCACCCATCATCAAGGAACACACATAGAAAATAAAGAAATACTCAAGCTCCTCTTGAGCTAGGATTTAGACCTAGTCTAAATGTCTTAAAGAACAATATTGTAAATGAAGGGAGACTAGACACACATTCCAAGGTCTATGAAAAGTATCAAGAGAGTGATAAAACTGAGATACACTCTATGATCATCTCTCATATGATTAAGTTTAAGAAGTCAGTTCTTGAACTTAAGACATTGATACCTGATAATTTATGGAACATACTGGAGATCATGAAGAGACATGAAATTGAGGAAGACATGAGGATAAGAGAAGAAACATTGGATAATCTTCTCCCTATATGCTCACATGATGAGAAGGAAATTATGTTAGATCTGGTGAAGCCTCATCTCAGAACCAAGACAAGAACTCTACACATTATGAACAAAGAGTATGAGAATATAGGTAAAGAAACTGAAAAGGCATTTGCACAAGTGTTTATGGATAAACACATGTATCCATCAATGACACCTACAAATAAGGTAACTCTAGCTCCTCCCAAATAGGTTACAGAACCAGTGATTCAGAGAGCACCTATGACAGGTCCACAGGTTTTAGCACCCTCAGTGGCAATAACTTCTGACATAGAAAAAGACTCAGAAGATACTATAGTGGTTGATAATATCAAGATATCCATGACAACATTTGACAAAGACATGGTCAAAGTTGATGAAGCATTTGTAAGCACTGAAGAGTTGTGCACTAATGATACATCTGTACAGCAGGATGAAGGTCCCTCCAATGATCCAATAGACTTGAATGAAGAAAAATATACTGAAGATAATGAGACACCAATCAAGGAGAAACTATTAAAGAGTGAATGCATGGATACCAGTCAAAACACTCCATTCACTTTACCCTCTACTTCATTGTTGTCAAGGTTAACTCTTGATTCAGCAAGTCTAGATGTGTGGGGAGAAGAAGACTTAATAAAGATTAGTGTGCTAGCTATGGAAAGGCAAAAGAAAAATAGGTTATGAGGAACCCTATTTTCTTAGAATCAGTTAATATTCTAAATGATTTAGTACCTACAAATAAGAAAGTTGCCAAGATTCAATCAATTGAAGATGTCGACAACATTCTAACAAGCTTCAAAGCTCACTTAACAGATCTAGTAGACTCTGCTACTAGAGTTGTAGAAGATGAATATAAAAATGAGAGATTGAATGAATTGGTAAATAATTTTACCTTAGACCTAAAATCTTTAAATATTGGGCAATCCATATTGAAAGAATTGGCAGCTAAGGGTAAGAAAGTCATAGCAAACTGCATGGATAGAGTGAAGTTCACCTTTGAACATATCAAGAAGATAGAAGAGGCAGAGATCATGGTGGACACTATCAAAAAATCAGTTGACACATCTACCCAGGACATGAACATATGTAACAATGTCTATCAAGTTCAGTTAGACAAAATTGAAAAGGCTAAGTTGGAGATCAGCAAGATAAGAGTTAGACAAACTCAGTTGAGAAATGCACTTGCGCCCTCTCTAGTAGTTCTAAATGAGAACATCAAATAGATTGATGCCACCATTGTGACATATGATCAAGTTCCTTGCATGGATTTGATAAAAATGGAAAAGCTGACATATGCTTTATGTGCACATCTTCAGACAGTTGATGTAATGAAAGTATTTTGGAAAAAAGAGATCCAATCTCTTCAGATTGTGTACCCTAATGTTTACATGGAGTAAGTATGTAGAATACTTAAAATTTTTGTACACCTTTGTCATTAATGTTAAAGGGGGAGTAATATACAATGTGTATATATGGGGAGCAATATATGTATATATCAAAAAGATGTTATGATATATAGTTATATTTTGATAAACTTGGCCATATTCCTTTGTTTCCATAAATGAAAAAGGGGGAGATTGTTGGCAAGTTGACTTCATGAGGATGCATGACTCATTTTGTATTGTCATCATGGCAACAAAGTCATACTAATTTTTTGTCAAAGATAACTTAGAAGATAAAATGACTAAGTATGGAAACATGGCAGACATAGATATATAGCAATTAACACATTAGCGCATGTGCAAGACATCAAATCAGAGTATGCATGTTCATATATATGTTCTATGAGATGTCTACATACTAAGTACATACATGCATAGTATGGAATGATTGTATGGAGAGGTTATAGATAGATCAGTAGACCAGCAGTCTAGAAGACAGAGCATGGAAGCCGACTAGTGTTTTGATCCGCGTGAATTATTTTGTTATTTAATGGCCAAGTGCCTTTGATTATATGTTTTTAATTATGTAATTAGTATTGTTGTAAACATGCTTAAGCTGACTTGCTCGGAAGGGTTGTGTATTATGTTTTAGGGCTGACCATAAGTCTTGTTTTGGATCACGTCTATTTGGGAATGAACATATAAGTATGTAATGAAAAGTTATGTTACAAGTGTCAAATAACATGTAAGAGAAAGATATAGAATAATAGTATGATGAAGTCAGTATATGATAAAGATCTTTAAGAGAGTAAGATCATTCGCACATACACAGAACTGATCAGAAAGTAGTGTCATCACAGCAGTTCACTTTTGATATAGTGTATATCAACTATCAGAAGGTTGTAGCCTTCATCTTATTGGGCAGTGAGCCTAGGTAGTAAGCCATATACCTTTAATATGGTTTTGTAAAAATACTCCTAACAAGGTAGACCTTTAACCAGGTCATTGTACTCATATTGTAAAGACTACTTCTAACAAGGAAAAGGAACTTTAACAAGTTCATTATACTAGTACAATATTTGTGGGTACTAATTCCCACTGGGGTTTTCCTCTGATCAAGGTTTCCCCATAATCATATCATGTGTTATGAGTTCTTATGTTAAGATTCATTAAATGTATGTTTGATTTATGTTTAAGTTGCTGAAAAGTAATAAATACACAGACATTGATTCAGCCCCCACCCCCCCTCTCTCAGTGTCTCTAACACAAGTATCTGGAATAAGAGAAATACAATCAGATCATAAAAGGAGAACTTGTTGAGGGAAATAATCATATTGAGAGACTTCACATGAGTAGTAACTTGATTGATGAATAGAGAGATAGACAAAAACCTAAAGGATACATGAATGGTGTTGGCTTCAATGAAGCTGAATGTTCAAATAATCAAGAAGAAAAATCTGATGTGAAGAATGAGGAAGAAAGACCTACTCTTGAAGAACCTAAAGAACATCTCAAAACTTTCAAAGGTAGATGTTTTGGATGTAACAAGGTTGGACACATGAAGAGATATTGTAGAGGTAAAACCCCTTTCAAACATTTTTATGGTTATTGGTTTAACTATTATGCATATGGGCACAAGAAAGAAAAATGTAGGAAACCTGATCAATCAAGATACAAACAAGATTACATTAGTGAAGAGACAACAATGAAGAAAACATGTTATAAATGTAACAACCTTGGGCACATTGAAAGGTATTGTAATTTGTAGGTTAATCAGAATAGATCACCACCTATATGGTACAAATGTAACAATCCAGGGCATATAACAAAGTTTTGTAGGTACAATAGAACTAACAATAGAAGAGGACCACCTCCTATGGTTATAAAGAAGAATACTGGTGATACTGGTAAGAGTCTTGGAGAGTACAAAAGTGAATTTGAGAGTTATTTCAAGAAAATAGAAGATATCAACAGTAATAAGGTATGAAAGGTAAAATAATCTAGTGAGGAAAAGGTCCAGAGAGAGTCAGTAGATGCTACTGAGTCTTCACCTAGTGCTAAAATTTCTACATCAACCTAGATGGCCAAGTATGGCCCTAGGCAGATCATTGGAAGAATACATGAGAAATCTATTTGGCCCCTACATTTAAGGAGTAAGATCTTGTGAGCTTAGGGAGAGTATGTATAAATTTTTTGGAACATTTATCTATGATAGATGTAACTATACCATCTCCACTAAAAAATACATCACAAGAAGAGACAACAAAGCTAGTACCTAGAAGAAACACAAGGTCTACTAAACTAGACTCACTTCCTAAGGAACAACAGATAGAAGGAGAAGAGAAGATAGTTGAAGAAAAGACTGCTAATGTGAGACAAATTTGGAAGCCAGATATGAAAATGCCGGAGAAGATTATTATTGAGAAAGGGAAGCTTGTTTCATTGACAAAATACTATGATAGGTATGAAGCATCTAACAAACTTCTGATTAAAGACATAGTTATTAAACATTCACTTGTCTTTAAGAAGAATTTGTTAGAGAGAGAAGGTAGTATACCCAAGGAATTGTATGAGAAATTGGAGATATGGAAGAAATTAGCATAGAAGGAAGATGAAGTGATTAGAGAACAAACAATTGAAGGCATGTTTCCTATTGTATATGTCAAAGAAATGAAGAATATATTGAATGAAATTAAACCCCTATTGAGAACCAAAACAAGAATAGTGAAGATAATGAGAGGAAGATATGATGAAGTTACTAAGGAGACACATAAACCTATAGAAAAATTCTTAATGGGAACTCAAATTAAGGACATCTCACCACCTAAGGCTCCTAGGCCCAAATCTATTGAGAAAGGAGAATCATCAAGGAAAGAAAGGGTAAATCTTGACAAGCCAATGAGTGAAGGTACTAGCCAGTATGTAAGTACTGTGAAGCAACTAGATTTTAATATTTTTGGTGTATCTGTGTCATTGGAAACTTTGTAGGATGTGAATGACCCCTTTGTGGAGAATAAAGACATTGGATGAATCGGTGACAAGGATATGACAAAGAAAGAAATTCAGAAAGAAAACATTGATGCAATAGTGGAAGATACAATGATTAAGGTTGAATATTCTTCACCTTTATTGTTGGAAAGTAGAGACAAGTCTTTGAGCATTGAAATTGAGAACATGGATGAGGATGAGTTGATGAATTTTTTCTTCATCATATTTATTAAAGCTAAATAAAGATCTGAGTAGAAAGGAAAGAAGAAGACTAAGGTAATGACAAGAGGAGCTGACACTTTCAGAAAACTACTTCTAGCACCTATTATTTTTTTGGGAAAATATGATGCAAAGAAATTGAACAAGGAACTAGATGACTTTTACAATCACTATGAGTCTTTAGAGAAGATCGCAGAAGAGAAGGATAAAAATAAATATCTCACGAAGAAATTGGAGGAAGTGTGCAAGTCAATTTCTTGGGACTTAGGAATACAGAACAAGACCACATCAGAGGCAAAAGGTTGTGTCACACAAGGAAGTAAGTTATACAGTTATTGTATCAACCATATTAGACATGTCAAAAACATTAAGGACATAGTATCCATGGACAGATCTATTTTGGATAAGTTGATGGATAGTTGTGAGACCTCCTCACAATCTTTATTGGATTTAGATAGAGAGGTGTCCAATATTTTGGACAAATTGAGTGTCCTTGATACTAAAAGAGGGAGAGTTATGGAAAGATTTGGTTTGTTGCAGAGTCTAATCATTCCCAAGCTATCAATTCTTCAGGTCCATATCTCTGACATGGAGAAGACAACATAGGCCCTTACAAAAAATATTCCTATCAAATAAAAGGTAGCAATGACCTCTCCATTTTCATTGAAAGGATTGATTCATGTAAGTCAGATTTTGGTGAAGACCTAGACAAAGGAAGTGAAGATCTTGGAAGCCTCTTTCCAAGATGTATTAAAGATGGTCTAATTCTCTGGTAAGCAATATTATAATTTGATGCATTCTACATTTTGTATACCTTTTCCATTGATGTCAAAGGGGGAGAAGAGAAGAAATGAAAAATGGATATATGTAAAGAGATATATGTAAAGAGAAGAGATGAAGAAGAGATGAAAATGTATAGATATCTTTTTGGTATTGACACTTAGTCATTTTTCACTAAGTTTTGTCATCAATGCCAAAGGGAGAGATTGTGGAAAGTGATGGAATTATTGAGTGGTATGATACACTTGAGGGTTTTCATTTATGGAAACATATATAGAATGATGAACGCTTGAATTTTTTTATAGTTTTTGATATATAGATAGCAAAATGACTAAGTACAATAAATAGAAATATAGAGTATAGCAGTACTATTTTGGACAGGGAAGATAATATATGATGCATGGAAACATGCAAGCTTAGAGGAAGACATTTTGGAGTATGTGTGACCTTTTGGTAAGGTCTCTTGAGATTTTATGATTATCACAGAGAGTTACAGTATCTTGAAGTCATGAGAAGATAGAGTAATAGGGTTACAGGGCAGGTGAATAGTCACGATGACTGAGGGAGTATTTCATGGGCTCATAGCATGCCAAGTTGGATTGTGATTGTGGATTACCTATTATTTGGTAGTATAAGATCACTAAATTTGTATTTACTCTTTTAGTATATATTAATTCTATTTTTTAATGTATTAAAGAGCCAATTGATTGATGTAATTGTTGGAGACATTGAGAGGGGGGGTGAATCAGTGTTTAACTAATTATTCTATTTTAGAAATTTGAACATAAATCAAATAGATAATATATGAATCATAATATAATAACACATAACACCAGATATGTTTACGGGGAAACCTTGATCAGAGGAAAACCTCGGTGGGAATTAGTACCCACAAATGATTGTACTAGTATAATAAACTTGTTAAGGTTCCTTTTCCCTGTTAGAAGCAGTCTTTACAATGAAAGTATAATGACCCTATTAGGATTCTTTGAAAAACCTTATTAGAGGTGGTTGGCTCATTTCCAGAGCTCACTTCTCAATAAGATGAAGGCTACAACCTTCTTGATAATAGATATACACTATATCCAAAAGTGAACTATTGTATATGACACAATTGTCTGATCAGTTCCGTTTATGTGCTGATGCTCTTAATCTCTTAAAGAGCTCTATCTCATGATAACATCTCTATACTATTCTTCTATATCTCTTCTCTGCATATTTCTTCCACACTTTCTAATACAACTTTACTTGTCATATATACATGTTCATGCCTGAATAGACGCGACCAAAAACAAGAACTTAGTCAGCCCAAAAAAAAAATTCATAATGCTTCCAAAAAAATTGGATTAAGCATGTTTACAATAATATTTAATACATAATAAAAAACTTATTACAATAGGTGCTTGGCCTTTACACAACAAAATATTATATGCTAAATCAAAAACTGTAGTTGGCTTCATACTCTATTTTTTGAGTTGTTAGTGCATTTAATCTTTCTGTAACTTCTCCATACTGTTATTCCATACCATGCATGTGTAGACTTAACATATTCACATATCATGGATCTTATGTATGAACATGCATAGCCTTATTCGATCATAGGCACATGCGTTGGTGCTCTGATTGACTGCATATTTCTGTTCTGATCTGTCTTCCATACTTTACCATTTTATTCTTCAAAGTTTTCTATCAAAACTTTTGTATGACTTTGTTTCCATAATGAAAACACAAAATAAGTCATATTCTCCCTGAGATTCAAATTTCCAACAATATCCCCCTTTTTCATTAATGGCAAAAAAGGAATGTGGCCAAGTTACTAAAAATTTGACTAACACACAAAAAACTGTATATCATCATTTTTTATTCAAACTTCTATTTATAACATATACACATACTCCTTATATACATTACCTGCCCCTTTGACATTAATGAAAAAGGTGCCAAAATTTTAATTCCTTGAGTACTCACTCTGAATATACATCTCGATAATAAATCTATAGATTTTTGATCTCTTGCTATCAGAATGCCTTCAGTGCATCAACTGTCTGAATATGGGCGCACAAGGCATATGTAATCTTCTCCATCTTTGTTAGATCCATGCTAGGTCATTGATCATATGTAGAAATAGTTTTATCTATCTATTCTATGTTCTCATTTAGAACAACCAGTGAGGGCGCAAGTGCATTTATTAGTTGAGTCTGCCTAGTTCTTATCTTGCTGATCTCCAACTTAGCCTTTTCAATCTTTTCTAACTACCCTTGATAGATATTGTTGCATACATTAATATCTTGTGAGGATTTTTCAATTAATTTCCTAACAATTTAAACCAAGATGTCAGCTTCCTCAATCTTTTTGATGTGGTTTGAGGTGAATTTAACTATGTCCATGTAGTTTTCTATTAAATTTCTGCTTTTAGCTACTAGTTCAAGATTTCTTGACCAATCTTCAATGAGTTCAGATCTAAAGAGAAATTCTTTGTCAATTCATCTTATCTTCCCTTCATGTACTCAACTTCTACAATTTAATTAGCCGAGTCTACTAAACTTGTGAAATGTGTTTTGAAGCTTGTCAAGATGCTGTCAACATCATCAACTGACTGAATCTTAGCCATTTTATTATCTGCTGGCACTAAGTCATTCAGAATGTTCACTCTCTCTAGAAAGAGAGGGTTTCTCATGACTTGTTTTTCTTTGGATTTCTCCATGGCTAGCACATTGATATTAATCAAATCTTCTTCTTTCCAAGCATCTAGATTAGCTGAATCAGGGGTCAAACTTGACAACAATGATGGTTTGATGGATGGAGTATGTATTACATTCTGACTGGCATCCACATATTCACTCTTCATAGAGATCTCCATAGCTAGTGTTTCATTAGTTTGATTGTCGTCCTCATTATTCAAATTTGTTGAATCTTTAGAGGGAACTTCATCTTGCTGTAAGGATGTGTCATCATTGCATACCTTCTTTGTCTCTTCAGTGCTAATAAATGCTTTTTCAACTTTGTACATGTCATTGTCAAAAGTGGTCATAGATATCTTAACATAATCAATCACAATAGTTTCTTCTAAATCTTTGGTTGTATCAGAAGCTATTCAAACAATGGATGTTTAATCTTGTGGACCTGTCATAGGCACATTTTGAATAACTGGTTCTTTTTTCTGTTTGGGAGGAGCTAGAGTTTCTTTTTTTATAGGCGTCATTGATGGATACATGTTTCTGTCCAGAAATACCTACTCAAATGCTTTCCGAGTCTCTTCACCAACCAGTTCATATTCTTTGTTCAAGTTATGGAGAACTCTTGTGTTGGTTCTGAGATGAGGATTTACTAAATCCAACAGAATGGCTTTCTCATCATGTGAGAAAATAGGGAGAAGATTGTCTAATGTTTCTTCTCTAATCCTCATATCCTCATTAATTGCTTTCCTTTTTAATACATCAAGTATGTTCCATAATTTGTCTAGTATGACTATTTTGAGTTCCAATACTGTCCTCTTAAACTTGATCATGTGAGAGATAATCATAGAGTGAATTTGTAATTTTTCTATCTCTTGGTACTTTTCATATACATTTTTGATAGATTCTAGTCTTCCTTAATTAACAATTATGTTCTTTAGAACTATTAGACTAGGTCTGAATCCTACCTCAGGAGGGGCTTGAGTGTTCTTTACCTTTCTCCTTATCATCCTTGAAGATGGATGACTTGTGGGAACATTTTTCTTCCTCCTAGACATCTTACTTGGTATAGAATGTGGAGAGGATTCTAGATCAATGGTAGTTGATGGCGCAGATGTACCTTCATCATATTTCTTCTTCTTCTTTTTGGGAATATCATCAGATTTTTCAATTTTCACCTCTGTAGCACTTTTCTCAAGTTCTTTTGCAATCTTAGCTTCCCTAGCTTTGTCTAGGTCTTCTTTTGTAACACCATGAACTCTTAGGATGTTAGATGTGATCCTTGATGCCTTTCTTTTATTTTCTGCATTGTATAAGATAGAATCAACTTGATTTGTCTTTTCTCTGTAAGTACCCCATCTAGGTTCATTGGGATCCTTGGGCATAGATAGAAGAACTTGTGCATAACCTTCCAAAACATGTTCTTCAACTTCATATCTGAGAGGGTGAATCTATTTTGTTCTAGGCTCAACTACCTCCATGCAAGTACAATCAGTTTCCACCATGAGGCATATGGCATCTTTATATTTCTCAACTATCTTCTCTGGTATCATGAACCTTTTTTGCATCTTGATCCTGAATGTTTTGATCTCCATGTCCATATAATCTTTCATGATACTTTTTGATGTATCTTTTAGTGATATCTAAGACATAGTGGGTTTACTCTTGTCTAGGTAAAGATTGGCAACTTTACCAACAATGTGGAAGTAGAGATAGATGATCAAAGAGCCAAATCTGAATATTCTACTCTTGTCATGCTTTACAGCTCTAATGTTGTCAGTAAGCTATCCATGCAATATTTCACATAGATTGTATTATGTATTATCCTTCACCATTTTTATTGCTGCTAGGACAATTGCTGCAAATACACTATTTAGTCTGCTTGCGTGTTGGAACTTATAACCTAGGATCATAGTGACTAGTTTGATGTCATCTGCCTTAATGGGATCAACAATCATTCCGAGCCTATCACTCTTGGATAAGAATGCTTATTCAACCTGCTTCTTAACATCCTTACTAGTGGGAAGAACTAGTCCAGTCTTAGGAAGTCCAGTCATATCATGAATTAGGTCTATAGTAATGTGGACAGGAACTTCTCCAGTCCAATATAGGTCATCATATATCCTACTCAGTAGGATTTTAACCCATTATGGCTCATAGAACTCATGCATGTTAGAATACTTAAAGATAGGGTTATCAGTGAGATGCACATATTCATCTTTGAATAAATAATCCAGTTTCATCATTGAAGCCATAAGAGTAGCAATGTTGTTATCTCTAACTATTTCCTTCTTGCAATATATATATGCATGAATGTCTTCTACATGCATGACTCCTAGAAGAATCTTAGAAAATGATCCTTCAACATCATCTAATATGGACTTGAATGGATACTTCTTGAACATGAATATTTTCCTTTTAGAAATGTCAAATACACAAGGGGTTGCCATACTTACTTGATTCTTGATTAAATAGGGTTTCACAGTGATTCTGAAATGATGTGACTGCTAGGGTTCCATTTCAATCCTTAATCCATTCACAAACCAATCAATTCCTTAACCTATAGTGCTTTGATTATCAATGCTCATGTACTCTCTGAATGCTCAATCTCGAATGCAAAGTGGGGTTTGAAGATCTTTTACAAACTTATATAAAAGATTATTGCATTTAATGCTTATTGTCGTAAAGAAGTTTACATAGATAATTTCAATCTTTGCTTCTGTTCAAGTTCATACTATGTGTATATACATACATCCTCATTTCTTCACCAAATGTATGAATTCATAGGCGCGTACTCAGAGGTGAGTATACCAGCCACGCAGGGGTTCAGAGCTAGAATAGCTCTCCCTAAGACCGTGAGGGTCAACTAACCAGAAGTAGAAGATGTGTCCACTGAGAATGCATCTAATACCTTGTTCTCTTCATTATCCTTCTTTAATTCAACCCAAATTTTATCTGCATATTCTTTAGCTTGTACAAATTTAACTTCTCCTAATTCTTCAAATAGTGACTTTTTAGGATTCTCTTGTCTTTGTACTCTTGACCTACAAAACCTTGAGATATATCTGGCTTTTCCACATGAGTGACAAATGATAGGAGGTCTAATTATATTATTAATTATGCTACACTGCTTGGCTATGTGTCCATTATAATTACATATCTAACATGTAATGTTATGAAGGTTCTTTTGAGGTTGATTTCTCTTATTGTATTGAGTCATATTTATCTGGTTAGGATGTGACTAATTTATTTGACTTGTTCTGCAATGAATAGCCCTATGACCAAAATTATTATGGGGGTAACAATAACCATTAAAAGGTCTTACTTCTTTACAATCTCTTGCCAAGTGTCTATTCTTGTTACAAGCATAACAAGTTATGTTCACTTGCTTGAGTTCATCTTTAGGTGGTTCTATTTTAGCCTCTGCAAGATTCTCAATTTTCTTTGCTTCAGTAGATGTCTCTTGTGCTTTCTTTCTTTCTTGCATTGAATTTATTTCAATTTGAGCTACACTATATCCAACACTAGTCGTATCACCTTTTAAATTCCGTGCATAAAGTTGTGATTGAATTAGATCAGAACTTGTGTGTAGTTTATCAATCTTGTCTTTTGCTTTTGTTAATTCAAATTCCAAGACTTTCAAGTTTGCTTGCATAAGTTCATCATCTAATTGTTTATTCTCTTTGGTCTATTCTTCAATAGATGTTAAGCTATGTGTAATTTGTTCATTAAGATCTTCAATCTTGTCTTTCAAAGACATGTTCTCTTCATTTATCTTTTTGACCATTTTTCCCAGATCATTTGTGGAGAAATCTTTCAAATATTTTCTTAATCTCTTGATAAGCATTTGAGAGCCATCAACCTTTAGTTTAAGTTCTTCATTTTCTTTTTCAGATTTTTCAAGATCCTCAAGGGTTGCTTCAAGATTCATTTTTAGATGTTTTTCTTCTGCTGAATCCACGATCTCCTCAAGTGGTTAAACTTTCTTTCAGAGGACCAGAGCTCTAATACAAATTGTTGGAAACACTGAGAGGGGGGGGGTGAATTAGTGTTTAACTAATTATTCTATTTCAGAAATTTGAACATAAATCAAATAGACAATATATGAAGCATAGCATAATAACACATAACACCAGATATGTTTACGGAGAAACCTTGACCAAAGTAAAACCCCAGTGGGAATTAGTACCCACAAATGATTGTACTAGTATAATGAACTTGTTAAGGTTCATTTTCCCTATTAGAAGCAATATTTACAATGCAAGTACAATGACTCTATTAGGAATCTTTACAAAACCCTATTAGAGGTGGTTGGCTCACTTCCAGAGCTCACTGCTCAATAAGATGAAGGCTACAACCTTCTTGATAATAGATATACACTATATCCAAAAGTGAACTTTTGTATATGACACAATTGTCTGATCAGTTTTGTTTATGCATTGATGCTCTTAATCTCTTAAAGAGCTCTATCTCATGCTAACATCTCTATACTATTCTTCTATATCTCTTCTCTGCATATTTATTTGACACTTTCTAATACAACTTTACTTGTCATATATACATGTTCATGCCTGAATAGACGCGACCAAAAACAAGAACATAGTCAACCCAAAAACAACATTCACAACACTTCCAAACAAATTGGATTAAGCATGTTTACAATAATTTTTAATACATAGTAAAAAAAAATTTACAATAGGCACTTGGCCTTTATACAACAAAATATTATACGCTAAATCAAAAACTGTAGTCGGCTTCATACTCTATTTTCTGAGCTATTAGTGCACTTAATCTTTCTGTAACTTCTCTGTACTATTATTCCATACCATGCATGTATAGAATTAACATAGTCACATATCATGGATCTTATATATGAATGTGCATAGCCTGATTCAATCGTATGCATGTGCGCTGGTGCTCTATTCGACTACGTATCTTTGTTCTGTTTGTAAGAATAGTGTGCTTAGTACACCTTTAACAAGGTTTTGTATTCCCCTAATAGGAAAATGTACTAATGTAATATTCACCTCCTAATAGGGATAGGTATCCTAACATGGACACTATACTTTTAGTGCATATTTGTGGGTACCATCATCACCAGGGTTTTCCCTTGGCCAGGGTTTCCTCGACAACAATTCATGGTGTTATGAGTTATGTGTTGTGTGCTTAACTTCTTTTCATTTTAGTAATTATATGGTTAAGTTGGAATTTATTAAGTTCATGTTTAAAGTTATGTAATACTAACTCATCCCCCCTCTTAGTATTACTTATTCCTCACAAGATCTCTAATACATACACCTCGGTTGAATTTAGGAGTACAAACCTTACTCCAAGCAAGGAGGGGTAATTTTTTTTATTTTTAGATACATTGTCTGCCCATAAAAATTCCCTCATGATGGACTGAAATTCCTCAATTGAACATTTAGGAATATTTAATACCAACATTAGATAAATAGGAATGACATTGAAAATATATTTTATCATGAGTATCTTTCTAGATAGGGTCAACCATTTATGCTTCCATGAGAGAATTCGTTGAGAAATTGCAAAAAAAATATTATCCCCAAAATGATGTTTTTATGAGCCAGAGAAAAAGGAACTCCAAGATAGTGACATGGAAACTCCCCAAAGAGAAGCCCCAAAATTTGAGAAGACACTGCTGGACTAATGGAGTACAAAATTGAAGAAGATTTGTAATTTATTTTTCTGGGTTGATTAACTATCCAAATGCCATGGAGTTCTCTTCAATGAATTTTTTAATAAATCAAGCTTCCATAATGGAGGATTCAACAAATAGGAGGGTGTCATCTACAAAAATATTATGCATATAGGGTTCGTCTCTATTATTAAGGGAGATGTCTTTCCTAGTTCTCACCTATCTAGCATGACATATTAATCTACTCAGACCCTTAGCCATTAAAACAAATAAGAAGGGGGAAAGTGGGCCCCCCTATCTAATTCCTCTAGAGGATGAGAAAAATCCTCTAGGGGATCCATTGATGAGAATTGAGAATGAAGGAGAAGATATGAAAGCCTTGATCCATTTTACCCAATTTCTGTGGTAATCAAATTTTGTAAGAACCAATAGTGGAAAGTCCCAGTCAACCCGATCATATACTTTCATGATATCTAGTTTAAGTACCATAGTGGAGTCATTATGTAGCCAAATGGAATACAAAATTTCATGAGCCAAGATGGCACCCTTTGAGTTTTCTCTACTGGGGACAAAACCCCCTTTCTCATATGATATAATTTTAGGAAGCATTTTGGCTAACTGAATAGCAATATCTTTAGTAAAAATTTTATATAAAGAGTTGCAAAGTGAGATAGGGAAGAAATATGCAAAATTTTCAGGGTTATCTTTCTTCAGGATAACAACAATCCAAGTATGATTAAGCTCTTTTAACATAATCTGATGAATTATGGCCTCTTCTAATGCAAGTAATAAATCATTATTTATATAGTCCCAACATTTTTGGAAGAAGAGCATGGTTTTCCCTTCTAGTCTTAAGGCTTTATCTAGAGCCATGGATAAAAAGATATCCCTAAGCTCATTTAAAGTAAAGGAATCCATAAGAATAGTATTGTCTTCCTAAGAAAATCAATTAGGAATAGTGTCTAAAAGGGTTTGAGAGTGTTGAATGTGCTGCTTGGTTAATAAGTTTGAGAAAAAAGAAACACCTTCAGCAACTATCTAATTGTCATCTTCTAGCTATCCATTTGAAGATTCAATTTGAATAATTTTGTTTCTAAGACATCTTAACTTAGTTTAGGCATGAAAAACATTTATCTTTGGGTATCACCATCTACAAGCTAAGTTTCCTAAGACTTTTGTTTCTAGTAAATCTCTTCACTAAGAATCATGTCCTCTAAGGAACTTCTAAGTTCTTTTTCCATAGCAAAGGACTGAGCATACATACCATTTTGAATTAAAAAATCATTAATCATTGATAATTCTGATTGTACTCTTGGTTTCTCATGTAAGATATTCTTAAAGGTATTGATGTTCCAATCTTTAATATTTTCTTTGAGTAGCTGTAACTTTTGAACCAACCTAAATATTTGAGTTCCCTTCATATAAGGAGAATTTTGCCACCAATATTTCAGTAATGGAGTGAAATTTTGATCTCGGAACCACATTGGCTCAATCTTAAAATTTTCTTTCCTGTGGGAAGAGGAATCTGACAATTGAAGCAAAATCGGGAAGTGATATGAACTGGAGACAGGTAAAATTAAAGAATGACAATCTATTTCATACTGCAGCCATAAATCATAAATAAGAAACTGATTCAAATTTTCTACAATATTGCAAAAGTCAAATCGATGATTTGTCAAGGTAAACTTACCCACCTTGGGAGAGACATCTATAAGATTATTGTCTTGAATGAATAGATTGAAATCTAACATCACCTTAGGAGAGGGGAGAATCCCTTCACATTTCTCATCATTATTTAAGAAAGCATTGATGTCACCCACCAAGATGACCAAATCCCCCTAAAGAGCCTTTAACAAATCACTAAGAAGGGTCCAAAACTTGTTTTTATCTATAATATCTAAGGACCATAAATTTTAAATAACCAAAAAGACAATTTAGTAGAGTAGCTCTCAATTAAGGAGAACATCCAATATTTTCCCAGTGAGATTTTTTCCATAGATACCTTATTTGGATCTCATACAACCACAAGACCCCCAATGCACAATCAGAAGGGATGACCCAGATGTTACTCATATTCCAAGATGTAAACAATTTTGGGGCAGAAACATCAGATAATTTAGTTTCTTGAAGGAGAGAAATATAAAATTTAGAATTATACAATTGACTCTTGATGAGCCACTTATTGTTACGGGAATTTAAGCCCTAAAATTCCATGAAATGATTCTCATGGCTCTAGATGGGAAGACTCAACTCCCCTCCTTTCTTGAGCATCTATAGAATTCAATCCTCCAATATACTGAGACTAGAGGCTTCTTTTGGGCTTGGAAGCCCGCATTTTGTGGGGGCTAACTGATACTTTCTTCATTCCCTTTTTATGGATAGTAAGAGAGGGAATTGTTTCTTGACTCCCCACACTAATCTCATCTCTTAACTTGGATTCCTTAGAAGGTATCCCCTCTTCTTAGCTAATGAAGCCGTAGATAGTTTAGAAGAAGGATATTGGAAGATAGGGCACGCAAAATATTGATGAGCCTTATTTCTAATAATACCATCTAGAGAGGGAGAAAAAGTAATAGGGGCCTCTAATAAGGATGAGTCCAGATCTAGAAAATGAATTTTGTAAGGGTTTGTAGTTTTAGGAATCTCACCTTTTCATGTTATCTAGGATAAATAAGTATCAAAAAAATCAATAATGGAATAAAAAATCTATCATCTAGAAAACATCAACTTCCTTAGTGATTTTTTCTACTTGTGAAACTACTTGTATAGGTGGCTTACTAATAAAAAAATTGTCAAAAGATCCTGTCAACTGCTCATCTGAATGTGAATTGTCAGTAAGGGGTAACAAGAGGGGACAAGTGGTAATTGGAAGAATAAGGGAGGTGGAAGGGGATGAAGGTTGGTGAATTTTATAGTGAAGCCGAGGAGGTGGTAGTGATGAAGGGATAAATGATGTGAATGGGGGGGAACAATAGGTAGAATATTAACATTAGAGATCCGAGGGGAAACCTCAGAAAAGGAGGATTGATGAGGAGTTAGAGGGACATCAAATGGAGAGGTATGTTTCCTAGAAGAATATTTTAAGGGCACATAGGATGAATGGTGAGATTCCAGCTATTTCCCAGGAGGAGAAGTAGAAGATCCTCCAAGCACAAACAAGATTCAAGCATGGGAGATATGAGGGGATACCTTAGTGATGGGGAATGTAGGAGGGATAGATGGGGCCACAAAAGAAGAGGAAGAGGTGCATGACAGAGAAGAGTTTTGAGGATATTGAAAAATGTGGGCAGGTATCTTGAGACTAGAGGATAGAGGGATTTAAGGAACATCAAATGAAAAGGTGAAAGCATGCAAAAAATTAGAGGTTTGTGGGATCATTGGGGATGAATGTATAGAATTTGATCTCTGCTAGTTCTCAGGAGGAGAAATATAATTCTGAGTTGGGTATTGAAACTTAGTAAATAGATCTCCATTAATGGAGATAACTACCTTATGTAAACCTGTAAAATCCTTAATGACAGGCTATCTCCATGATCTAAAAGGTGAATCAAATTTACAAATGGATGGAGCAATAGAAGATGGAGAAAATAAGACACAAATTTTTGTGATCATCACATTGTTAGAAATGCAATGATCCATTCTGATAAATTATCCAATTGAATTCCCAAACTCTTTTAAAATATGGAAATAATTAAATTCATATGGAAATCCACATAAAGTAAAGCATATTGGAACCAACTTGAATAGGGTTTGCCCTACTTTATAGAACCATTTCCATTCTAAGGTGAGAATAACATTGTCTCTTAGGTTGAAAAATGGTTTAGACAGGGCATATTTTTGGCTTCCTCAAAATGAAAAACTATAACAAAAGTATCAACAGATAACAATTGAAAGTACATAATATCATAAAATTGTGATTCTACTCTATTTTTAAATTTTGATAAGGTAATTGTAGACACCCAAAAATAGACAAACTTGTAAATTTACTTTAAAAACACTAATTTTCATCTATTAATTAATGGTTTTTAAATCATTAATTAATCATCTATTTCATTCTAAATTCATTCCCCAAATCATCTAATCAAATCACCAAAATTAAATAATTAATTTTATTTAATTAATTAACCTTAATTCATTAATCTCTATTACTTAATTAAATTCAATTTCCTAAAGTTTAAATTCAAATATTTAAACTTACTAATTAATTATTCTAATTAAATTAATTTCAATTAAATTACATTAATTTCACTCAACAATTTAATTTTTAATCCAAAAAATAATTCAATTATCTCACATGTTGAATACTTTAATTATAAAAATCAATTAAATGTTCAATTAAATCCTTTCTTGGTGTTAAAAAAGATAACTCTTAATCTGATTCATGATTACATGGGTTTATCCACCCACCTCTTTAGTTCAAAAAGGTAATTTATAATTAGCTCTTCAGTTAACCAAACTCTATCTCCTCTCTCCCAGTTGAAGAGGTGGATTTTACTGATGGCTTCTCTAGTTCCCTTTGATCTCAACCATTCATCCTCCTATCTCTGAAATTGATATCAAACATTCATATCATTCTCATTTTCTATATAATAAACCCTTCATAACTATTTGAAGGATCTAGGATTTCAAGCTCACATGCGCCATTACTCTGTCAGATTGGTTCAAGAATCAAGACATCTTGCTGTCAAAGAAACTCAATATCATATTCTCGATGCTCCCAAGTCATAGACGCTACCCACAGCAATACTGAGAATCACACAAACAACGTTTCAGAAGGAGTAGAGAGAGACAATAAAATATTTGAGCTTTGTTGGTTTGCATTCGTTTGTGTACCTCCTTTATTGCTTGTTATTTTATTGATTCATAATTTCCATTTTAGTATTTATTCTATTGATTTCCCCCATTGCAAATGTGTTCTACTAACCCTCATAATTGAGAGTGTTATAGATCTTGATCCATGCGCCACATTTTGGTGAACCCGATGTGAATCAAACAACTCAAATATCACTTGCAGATGAGAGACAAAACTTTTTGGCCATGACCGTACTGTTGCATAAATCTTTTTTCATGCTTTTATTGATATACTTGTAATTTCACAATCATTGGTATTTTACCACAATTGATGGAATATTGCCATGATTGTTTGGTTTATTGCCACAATCATTGTAAGGGTTTCACAATAATTTTATGTCATTATTCACGAGTCTATTTTTGTGCTCTATGCCCCAATGTACCGACCTGTGCCATAATCATTACCATTTTACCACAATCACATAGATTTTGCTGCAATCGACCGATCTGTACCGCAAAAGACAACATTTTGTTGGAGTTAAAAGTTATTTACTGCAAATGACAGAAGATTGCCACAACTGATATAAATCTTCCGTAATCGACAAAATATTACCACAATTAACAAAATTATTGAAAATCTAATTTAACATCACTATTTTTCTATTATAATCTGATTGTTTTCCCTATTTTCTGCAGGATTGATCAATGACGAATGGCCAAAAAGGTAACTAGACGCATCCCGGGTAGTAGATCACTAAGAGCGGCCATATGAAGGACCACAGACTATCAAATGCAATAAAGAGACATCTTAGCCATTTCAGCGGAAGATAAAACCAAATCCTACAACAAATAGCTGGATTCAATCAAACATTTCACAGTTAACTACAAGGTCACAATTAGTGTTTAGCAGGCTTAACAATTCTAGAGTTGCGGGTTATTCTTTAATTCTTAATTAGATGCTTTTTGGTACTAATCACATTTTTTTGACAGCTTGTGGCAAGGAGAAGTTTAACAAAGCAACTAAAATCAATTCATTTGTCGTTTTAGTGCTTAAAAAGAATATTGCATACAAAAATCTTGAACCTCACATTTCCATATTGGTGCTTAAAATTGACGTGAAGGTTAAGAATTGAAAAAATGAAAACAACATTTCAAATTTGGTGCAATAAAAATGAACAAGCAATATTCATCTACTTTGGGCTTAAAAATGAACACTTTTGCTTTTAAGGGTGATTATCTTAGTTCACATTTCAATATTTTTGGTTTAATCGATTAACCTTGTGTCTTGAGTCTTTAGTGCGCTTGCACAATATGTTAGATTAAATACCTTTATACTTTTTAGAAAGGCTTGTCTGGGGAATGAGCTTCTTCCTCGGAGAATGACCTTAAACTAGTAATCCTTTTTATTGGTATAGAAACAAGACGCGAACCAAAGTTCCATTTTATATCTAGCCAAGCTTGGGTGAGGTGTGTTGATGATATTCTAGATCAGGTGAATTATCCCTAAGGATCCAACATGGTCAACTAGAATCTTAAGTGAATCACACATGTACAAACCGATTAGATAGATGCCACAGACCCTACTACAACCTTGTTAAAATAGAGGCCAACCTGATTCACCTCAGAACATATACCTTATTATAGTGCAAGGGGTTGCAGAATTTCCCCCCAAGATTCCCAACATATGTGTTCCAGGGTATTGTGTTAGTGAAAGAGATCTTCACTAGCACGATAACAATATCTGGCAATAGTAAAAACATGGGCACCTAAGTCATGGACCTTTGTGTCCTAGTAGTGTGATGCTTGTTGTGTGAGCTAACAAACATTCAAGCATTGGGCCTATAATATTTTATTTGATAACCAAATTTCCCTTAGATTAATCTATTTTTCCTTGTGTCAAAACCCATGCTAGATTACAAAACACATTGTCCATTGTTCTTTTTCTTTGATCAGTCTCTAAAAATGCAAAAAAAAAAATCAAAACTGTCAAAATGAGTCCAACGTGTTAAAATTCTAGGATGTCAACATCAAAAAACTATTCTGCAAATCAGAAGCCTTGTTCCCGAAAATCAATTTTAGAAGACAATAAAGCCAATTTTGAGTCTTTTTGAGACTGTCTCCCCTTTACCATAATTTTCCGCATTGTGTCGCAATCAATGGAAGTTTTCCGCAATCGTCCTTTTTCTTGCCGCACTTGAGCTATTTAGTATCGCAATTAGTGATAGATTACCCTAATCAACATGTAACTTTACCATAATCAAAGGAGTTTTTGTGCACATGACCAGAGACTTTAAAACACATGTTTTACCTAAAAACCTTGAAAAGAGTCTTGCTTCTGTGTAATAGACCAATGTCTATCCCAGAAAAATGCGAAGAACATTGTGTGAATCTCTAAACTTTAAAAATCATCCATTCTTTGAAAGAATTATTATTGTCCAAGCATTGTTAGTTTGAAACTTCAGACTCAAAATATCTTAATCTCATTATCTCAAAATCATCATATCTCTATCAGTGACTTTGTCCCAGGAAATAGTCGATAATCCTATTCTTACATCATCAAATCTTTGAGAACAAGATAAATCAAAATCTGTCCTTAGAATTACCCTTGTCCAAACATAACTTGGACTCTCCTAGAAAGGTTATTCTTTTTTGTTTGTTTTATATCACTTGTTTTAGTAACAAAATCTCAACCACACTATGTCTCACACACCTTATGGAGGGCCTTACACAAGGTTGAAGGCTAAATCTCAACCCGATGAGTCTTATATCAATCAATTTCCCCCTTGGGAACAAGAGCAAGAGGATGACCCTTTTAGAAATATTAGTCCTACTCTTTTCATTGAGAATCCCCATAGACCAACATTGTTCTATGATGTCATAGAGGAGGAGCTTGAAGACATAGAGAAGGACACCTATTCCGTGCAATTTTTTGATATTTTTGTAGAGAGGATTCCTAAACATTTCTTAGCCATGTTGATAAAGAAGGGAGTCAAACTCCTTACTGAATTCAATTTGTCAACCATATGGCCCAAAAACCCTCTTGTAGGTCAAAACACTACTCGAACCTCTCAAATGGAACCTGTGATATCTCAAATATTCCCATCCTTGACAACAACAACATCATCATAGACTGTGTCCAATCAGACTAGCTCCATGAATCAAGAAAGCACCTCTTCCACGCAAAGCATGACATGATCCAAACTACGTGCACTCATGGTCACTAGTGTACCTCAACCCTTGGCCTCATGGCCTTTTTTATCAATCTCTCATGCTATGTCCTTAATCCCACCAATAAGCAATAACCCTTTTGCGATTGTTCCACTACTACAGTCAGCCCCTCCTAGCCTTGGGCTCACCTCACTCCTACAGGGACCCACCTCTGTGGGTTTGACTTTCAGTCAATGCCCACCCAAGGTTATTCCTTTTCTCTTATAGGGACCACAAAACCCAATAAAAAACAACCTCAACCCTAGAAGCAACAATCCCATCTTCGGCAACAACAAAAACCTCAACCCCAACAAAAACAATCCCAGCTTCAGTAGCAACTAACCCAACTACAACCCCAACAACAAACACAACAGAATCAACCTTGGGCTAATCACATTCCCCAGTATCAGAATCACATGTTGGGGAACCAATATCATGTCCCAAGGACTAGATCATATGTCTTAACTTAAAGGACACAAAGGTACAACCTCATACCTACTACAACATAGAGGTACATGTCACAAATAATCCCTAGTCTTAGATGGATATACTAATCCAACAAGTGTAGAGTCTTCAAACATAAATGAGAGACATGAAAAATCAAGGGAAAACCAAATCCTACACCATAGAGGATTTATACCTATACCCCTTTGATCATTCTTCACACATGTCTCCATTTCGCACTCACTTCTTGGTACCAAAATTTGTCAAATACAGGGGCAGCACCAACCCTTTTTAAAATATCCAAGATTTCTTTTCTAGTTGCATCAAGGTCGCACATGATGAGACATATTTAATGTGAATGTTCCCACAAAGCTTAGCCAGACCATAAATAGAATGGTTCTTCTACTCACCTCATGGCATTCTGTCTTGGGGTGAATTGGCTGAAAAATTGATCGCTCACTTCCATCGCAATATCAAGCGCAAGGTCAACATCAAGGATCTTTGCGACATCAAAAAAAAAGATGGAGGGTCCTTTGTAAAATTATTACAAAGATGAAGTAATACTGCAAACAGAATCACATATGATGTACCTGAGAAAGACCTCATAGTAATGTTTGTTGACAATCTGATTCTAGATATGTCATTTATAATAGAATTGCAGCTAGCTCCAAACTTCAAGAAACTCATTGAATGAGGAGTTCTCAGTGAGAAAAACTTGGTCAAACAAGGTATCCTTGTATATCCTACCCTAAAAAATACAAACAAGACTGCAATGGATAAAGCTAAATGGTGGAATAAAAACAAGAATGTCACTAATGATGGTGTCATTGATGTGAAAATAGTCAACTACGCCCAACCAAAATTGTTACTACAAGGAGCACCTATGGCTAACCTATAACCCATGGTGCCCACTCCACAAGAACCCACTCAAAACCAACCACCCCCTATCCAATTAGTTGTTGTGTCAAACAGTCAACCACAAGCACAACGCCCACCACAATTTCCATTTAAAAAATGAGATTACTCACCATTAGGAGAGTCAATAGAATTAGCCTTAAGATAGTTGATACAATCCAACAATATAAATCTTCCTAAAATCAGAGAATATGAACATGGTGCCATAAAACCAAAGTGGTACAAGGATAATGATTTCTATAAATCCCATTGAGTGAAGGGACACAAAACACCCAACTATTTTCGGTCAAAAAATGCCATCCAAGATCTGATTGACACATGGGTCATCAATGTCACCAACACCCAAACAAAAGGCACCACTGATTATACAATATTCAATGAAACATTACATGATCACAATAAAAGAGAAATCCTTCAGGTCTGATGGATAGTCAAAATAGGTAAACTACACCTATGCCAACAGTGACAACACTATCAACTGCATAAATCCTTTAGATAGCCATGTGGCTACCAATACTATCAAAGACCAAGGTGCTAAATGTGTTGTAACCACGCGTCGTACAAATTTTTTCTTTCAAGGAGTGCTTTCCTCATATGTTGTACTAGTCAATCCTCCTACAAACTCAGATCCACAGACAAGCCTCATGGATCAGCTAAAGTGCACGCCTGCCCAAATATCTATGTTTGACCTTTGATGCATATCCCCGTAGCACAATCAAGCTCTTGACCAAGCACTTAAAAAAAAATCTATCCCAAGGGACATAACTCATGAGAGCTTCCAAAAAATGGTGAAGCACATAGTAGCCAACAAGAATGCAACCTTCACAGACCATGATGTGCCACCACACAAGCCTCTGCACAATGACCCCTTGCACTTTCTCATCCAGGTTCACAAACATTCAATCTGAAGAGTCCTCATTGATGATGGGGTTGGATTAAAAATTTTCACTTTGAAGGTAATCAAGCACTTAGGCTACTCTAAAACTAGTATTGATGTCACAAGGAGGATCAATATTAGGTCCTATGATAAAGAAGATAGATCATCCAAAGGTATTATCATACTACCATTATGGATAGGCCCAGTTGTCAACAACACTCCCTTCCAGATCCTAGACCTAGAATTGGGATACAAAATGTTACTAGAAAGACCATGGATCCATGAGATGCAAGTTGTACCCTCCCCATATCATCAGTGCATCAAGTTCCCACACCAGGGAGCATAAATCATTATTGAAGGAGATCCCAATCTATTCCAATATCGTAACATTGTCAAAAGTAGTATTGACAACCAAGTTCTTTCAAACCAAGAGGCAAGTATCCCTTCCACCTCAAATTCAATTCCAAAGGATGTCATGAGAAGAGTGGGGAAAATATCCATTAGTGACAAAGGATGTGGTGAATAAAGCTATGAGGTACTATCACCAACATGCCTCTAAGCCCAAGGTCATATGGCATGCCACAATCAGTGACCACAACAGAAACCTTAGAACCTGTTCTATTCAGGTGTCCACCCACCACCTTTTTCAAGTGAGGAGACATGTTGCAAAAGAGAATCCATTTGATCCAGTTATTAAAACATGGTTGTATCAAGACCCACAAGACACACTTCAAGCACCCATACCCGTATCAACATATGGAGTTGGCTATACAATACTACAAAGGTTTGGGTATGATGGTAAAACTGGTCTGGAGGAAAGACAACAAGGTTTAATGGAACTTTCTTTACCACCAACCTAGAGAAGAAAGAGAGGGTAAGGCTATGGGTAAAATAGAACCACTCCTACCACATGAGACATACCCATTGATCAAGAACAAGTAGCAGAGTTACACTGGGGGAAAAACCTAGAACATGCTTTGATCAACAATATACTACAATAGTTATTGCCATCTGAAGTTGGAACCTCTTACTCTTGATTAACCCTCAACCATGCAATCCACTATAATGAGGAAAGTGAGACATTCAATCAAAGTTCTAGAAAAACTAACTCCTAGGAGTACAACTGAAGATCAATCCACAACTTTGGACCATCAATCCTAGACTATTCCCCTTGGTCAGTCAACACTCTACACCTTGAGGACATGTTTGACCAATTAACCATAGAGGACCAGCCATGCATCAATAAGCATATCGATACCAATTATCTAGGTGGTGCTTCCACATAACATTCCCAATTTTTCAGAACCATCACAATTGTCCCATTCAACCAAATAGAGTCATCCCACCATGAGGACCTATGTCTAGTACACCCAGAACTGATAGAATGGGATCAAAAAGGACAACCTGATATATATCTCTTTGAAAATGATGAGGCTATCACAAAATTCATGGGACTAAGAGAAGGAATTCCATCAGGGGACCACAAGGCCAATTTCTCTATTAACTTGGAAAGGTCAACATATTTTGGGGAGGAATCACCTCTTTCTATTAAAAAAATAAAAATAAAAAGAAAAAATGAATCGTCAGTAAGTGAAAACCGCAAGGCACTTACTGACACAAAAAAAAAAGACAAAACAAGACATATCTTCTAGTGAAAAAATCACTGAGGTGCTAGAAGATGGAAAGCATGAACTCCTCCCCTTGATAGAGGAAAAGTCAGCATTACTAGTGGAAGAAACATAAGAAGTCAACTTGGGTGATGATAATAATCCAAGGAATGTCTACTTAGAAAAATCACTCACTCCAGAGGAGTGAGAGTGATTCATCATTTTCTTCAAGGAAACAAAAATAAACTTTGCATGGTCCTACTCAGACATGCCAGGCCTAGATCTAGATCTTCTATTACATCATCTGCCATTGTTACCCAACTCCAAAATGGTCAAATAGAAGCTGAGAAAGATGCACCCACATGTTGTATTACTAGACAAAGTAGAGCTAAAGAAACTCCTAGATGCTGGGTTTATACGACCAATCCAATACATAGAATAGATATCTTACAAATTTTCAACTATACAAATTTTAGATATCTAAACAAATATTGTCCCAGGGATGACTTTCCTTTACCAAAGATCGATATGATAGTAGATCTCACAGTAGGAAATTAGATGCTATTAATCATGGATGGCTTTTCAGGATATAATCAGATAAGGATTGCACAAGAAGACCAACACAAAATGACTTTCACATGTACACAGGGAACTTACTATTGGAACGCCATTCCATTCAATCTAAAAATGTGGGAGAAATATATCAAAGAGCCATGAAAACCATCTTCCATGATCTCATTCAGAAAACAATGGAGGACTATGTCGACAAAAAAATTTCCAAGTCAATGCTCATAATAGATCATCTACAAGTGTTGGGACCCATATTTGATAGAATGCAAGAATACAAGGTCTAGTTAAATCCAAAAAAGTGTGCATTCAGGGTCACAATAGGGAAGCTCTTGGGATTCATTGTGTCGCATTGAGGCATAGAGGTAGACCCACAAAAATTCAAAGCAATACTGGACATGCCACCACTGAATAACCTAAGGAAACTAAGGGGTTTATAGGGTAGGCTCCAATCCATCAGACGCTTCATAGCCTAATTTCCAGACAAGTTCCATCCATTACAAAATATACTACACAAGGATGTAAAATTTATATGGATAGAACAATGCAAGAAAGCATTCCGGATATTCAAGGATTAGCTACTAAAGTCTCCCATATTGGTGCCATGCATTCAAGGCTAGCCATTACTTCTATACATATCAACAACTGATTCAGCACTAGGAGTAATTTTAGTACAACATGATAACACAGGCAAGGAAAGAGTTGTCTACTATCTTAGCAGAACCTTGGTAGGTTATGAGATCAACTATTTGCCAATTGAAAAATCATGCCTAGCAGTAGTATTTGCTTCCCAGATGCTGATGCATTACATGTTGATTCATCAAACCAAATTGATAGTGCACATTGATCCCCTGAAGTATCTACTAAGAAAAGAAATACTCATCGGATGACTCGTGAAGTGGGTGATGATCCTAAGTAAATTTGACATAGAATACGTAGACTAAAAAGATATCAAAGGGAAAGTGATTGTGGGTAAACTAGCAGAGGCACCCATTCAGGATCACCAACCTATCATATCCAACTTTCTAGATGAGTCTATTCTTACACTACAACCAAAAATAGAGATATGGAAACTATACTTTGATGGATCATGCACTAACCATGGCTCAATGGAAGGGATAGTAATCATCACTCCAAACAATGATGTAATTCCCAAATCCTTCAGACTCAACTTCCCATGCACAAATAACATAGCCAAGTATGAAGCTCTAGTCATCAAAGTAAAAACAACAATACAATGGATAATCAAGAACCTCAAAGTCTATGGAGATTCATAGTTGGTCATTAGCCACGTAAATAATGACTATATCTCAAAAGATGAGAAGATAATCCCATATAGAGAGAAGTTGGACATGTTGCGCGCTAAGTTCTATTTCATCATATTCAAGCAAGTACAAAGAGCTCAAAAAAAAGCTATAAATGTGATGGCTACCATAGCATCCTTGATTAGTATGCCATGCAAAAAAACAAGATTCCAGTTTCTATTAGAGAAACTCATGATGCCATCACATCAAGCACCAATCACAGAATTGGCATGTGTCCTTGTTGGTCCTAAAACCCCACGATATCATGATATGTAAAATTACCTCCAAAGTAGTGTCTTACCTCCCAAATTGTCTAGGAACCAATAGAAGTCCCTCATCCACCAAGCATCTAGATACACCCTTCTCACTACTACTCTATATAGAAGAAGTCTAGATGGAATGCTATTATGATGTCTCACTTCCATGGAATCCCAAAGAGCTTTGTACGAGGTACATGAAGGAATTTGTGGAACCCATGGAGGTGGAAATAGTTTAGGAAAGAATATCATCTACATGGGATACTACTATCCCACAATAGAGACAAATGCAAGAAAGTATGTGCAAAGGTGTAGGCAATGTCAGATTCATGGAGACCTCACCCATGCACCAGCCCAAGAACTCAATCCCATCACTTCACCATGGCCATTTTCAATGTGGGGATTTGATCTAGTGGGTAAGATTATACCATCCTCATCTAATGGCCATAAGTACAACATAACAACAAAAAAGTAATTCACTAAATGGGTGGAATAAATTCCTCTAACCTACATCACTGGAAAGCAGATCTCCATGTTCATACTCAACAACATCATTTATCGGTATGGAATTCCTCAAACCATCCTGACATATCACAATACACCTTTCCAAAAAAAAAGATGTTGAAGATATTTGAAAACTACTCCAAATCAAACAAGGTTTCTCTTCATTCTATTATCCACAAGGGAATGGACAAGCTGAAGCAACAAATAAAACCATACTAAAAATCTTGAAGAAAATAGTTAATGAATCAGGGCGAGACTGACATTTACAACTTAGTCTTACATAATGGGCATACAAAACTAGCATGAGAACAACTATAGAAGCCACTCCTTTCTCACTAGTATATGGATCAGAGGCCGTCCTACCCCTCAAAGTGGAAATCCCATCCCTTAGAATATCATTGAAAAACTTGATTTCCGACGAAGACTACAAAATAGCAATGTAATACCCACCTCTTAGTTTCTTTTTCAATTTGTGTATGCCAAACTCTTTTAGGCATTTTGATGTATGTGTGGTTATTCAGTTGATCTTAAGGATACTTATGTGTTACATTTCAGTATATTATTGATCTATTATCATTATGTTGTTTCTTGTGTGTATATGTGATTTAGGGTTATTTTATGATGCTTATGTATATGTTAGGATTTCATTTTGATTATGATTTTCTGACAATACTGACCTTAGATTTATATGCACATGGATCATTGTATATTTTCATTACTATTTGATCTACTTGGTATGGTATGGGACAGAGTCGTAGTTACTTGCTTCGGCGAGATCCACACGATAACCTAGTCTCAACCATTGTTTGTCATATGATATATGCATGTATGTTCATCTTTGTGATGACAAGTTTGCAGGTACCGAGCTACGTCTTCCCTGAATTGGTAGGAGTGAGCGTGCCCTATCACATTAATCTCAATGGTAAGAGAGGGGAGATAGTTTCAGGTCCAGATCCTATCCTAAACCTAATTGTCCTAGTTAGTGGACAAAGTATATGTTTGACTACCCTTACCGAATTTGTATAGTGGATAAGAATTCGTGTATCCCTTTCCTAGTGCTTGGTTGGTTTTGCATGTGTTTGATTTTAGGTGCTTGATGTGATTATGTGAGTGTTATATCATGCTATTTATTTAATTATATATTATTGCAATTAATTATTAAATATAGGGTATTTAGTTAATTAAAAATTAAATTAAATACCTATGTTTAATTGGTAGGTTAACTAAGGTACAATTATTGAATATTAATATTTAATTGTAAATTAGAGTAAATATGTTTTTATGCTCAATTAAGTAATTAAATATTTAGTTGCATGGATAATTGTGATGTAATATTTAAGTTATTTAAATTAATATTTTATTAATTACATGTGCAAGTTTTTGTTGAAAAGTATTTTCAAACTCTAGAGATCTCAACTCGATTTTAGGATTCAAAGTTGACATGTGGAATTAAAAGATATTTTTAATTAATTAGTTGTTATTTTCTTTTAATTTTTGGGAGAGTCCTTTTAGGAGTAAACTGGGTGTTTTCTCATGACGGTTTACATGTTTAGGGGAAATTGAGTTCCATTAGGAGCAAATTGGGGTTTCATTTTGTAAAAAATAGGTTTTGGAGATTTGAGAGCTTGGTGTGTGTGCTTGGCTTGGGAGAAATTGTGGAATCTTGTGGTTGCTTGTTGGATTGAGGAATTGGGTGGATTCGCGGTTTGCATGTGCTTGGATCTTCATAGTTTCAGATCTGTGGTTGATTTGTGCTTGGAGGTTTTCAGGGTTTTGCATCCTTCAAAGGCATAGTCTCATTTTTCTTGCTTAGGACTTGAGGTAGGGTTTGAGATCCCTAAAATGGTTTTCAATTTTGCAATCATGTGGTTCTCTGTGTTTAAATGGATGCATGTTAAATCATTATGGTAATTAGGTATTTATTTGAGTTTCTGTATTTCTGGGTATTTAGGAAACCCTTAGCTCTGTTATTTCCATTGTTAATTATTACTTAGCACAGCTCAGTTATGCTGGCCAAATTTTGTTGAAAAATACTTTCTATAAATCGTAGAAAACAATAAATTAAAAATTGTCTATAGTTAAAACTATAGAGTAGGGAAAAATAAATCCCCTTAAAGAAATTTAGTCTTTGTTAAAAAAAAAAAATTCGTATTGAAAATCAATTCTGTCAAAAAATGAACCCACTGGTGAAAATAAAATACAGAGTTAATTAAAAAAAAAAAAGTTACACCAGTCAAAAATAAGGTGAAAAAGACAAAAAATCTTAGTTTCCATTTTCGGAAATTAAATAAATATTAGAAAATATGACTTTTGCTAAAATGTTCATTTTAATACTTTTTTTTTCGTTGGTAAAGAAATTTATTAAAAAAAATCTAAATAGAAATGGGCGGCCTATTGTTGTTTTAAAAATAAATTATTATAAAAAAAAAAAATTATAGTGCATAGGAGGGCGGGTAGTGGGGGCCACCGCACCCCCTGTCCCCATCCCTAGGGACCCATGCGGGGTACCCTGCCGTGGGAGGCAGGGCCTGCCTTACGGCAGGTACCCTGCCGCCGCACGGTGGGACCGCCGGCGGTTCTCCCCAAAGGGAGACGTCAGTGTAAGGTGGAGGGGGTGGGGGCCACAGGGACCCCCCCATGCGATTTGTTTTTTTTGTTTGTTTTAAAATGTTTTTTTTGTTTGTTTAATTTATTTAATTTTTAATTTAAAATTAACTTTTTCTTTAGTTTATATTAGATTAGTTAATTAAATTAAGTTTAATCTTGGATTTAGTTAATTAAGTTTTAAATTAATTTAGTTAATTTTTTTTTAGATTGATTTATGAATAGATTCCAAATTTATTTATTAGTAATTTCTAAATTAATTTAGAGTTAATATTAGATTAATTATAGGTAATATTTTTCTAAATTTATTTTAAATTACTTAAATGGTAAATGAGGATTTTCTTTTAAAAAGGGATTTTTTTTTTAAGGGGGAAATTAATAATGTTATTAATGTTATAGGTATATAAAACATTTTCTTTTACCATTGATATTAATTAATCATTATTAATCGTTAGATCTTATGGTGCTAATTGGATTAATTAGAGATGTTATTTGATGGTTAAGGGCACCTAGAAGTTTGCAATT